>JASFAT010004416.1:0-20748 GCA_031353405.1 Baronia brevicornis
GTGTTTCGCTGTAAACTTAAAATCTAATTTTTTTAATTGAGTAAATGAAACAATATCCAAGTAGTATTTTTTATAAAATTACGTTGGAAAACAAAACACAGATGATGATTATTATTAGTATTTCTTCGTAAACTTAACATGTTATTTTGTTTAATTGAGTAAATGAAACGATATTCAAGTAGTATTTTTTATTTTATTCCGTTGGAAAACAAAACAAAAATGATGATTATTCTTAGTGTTTCGTAGTAAACTTAATATCTTATTTTTTTAATTGAGTAAATGAAACCATATTCAAGTTGTGTTTTTTTATTTTATTCCGTTGGAAAACAAAACAAACATGATGATTATTCTTAGTGTTTCGTAGCAAACTTAATATCTTATTTTTTTAATTGAGTAAATGAAACCATATTCAAGTAGTGTTTTTCTATTTTATTCCGTTGGAAAACAAAACAAACATGGTGATTATTCTTAGTATATTAAAATTTTTCTTCTTTTGCCGGTAGCCATCGAACAGTTGACCTAATGGTCTTCATTTATAGGCTCGCCTTTACAACATAATTATTACTTGTGGTACATCTTCTTACACTATTTAAGTGTGGCCTTCGGCTTTCCATCCCTCGTAAGCTTCAGGTGTATCAGTTTCACGTGCAGGTTGAGCGAGGAGGAATGGGTGAACTTGGCAGTGCATGTGCTGCACTGGTATGGCCTCTCCCCGGTGTGCGTGCGAACGTGACACTTTAGTGTCTGATTACTCTGCAGAAGTAACAAATTGAACTGATAGGAAAATTTAACCACTAATGTATGATGACCAATTGGCTCAGTGGCGGAACCCCCCGCACAAGGAGTAATTTTTTTTATGGGATAGGAAGGCTAACATGCAGGCGTGTCACGATGGAAAGCAATCAACGCCGCCCATAGGTATCCACAGCGCCATAGGCAGTGCGGAAGCGTAGCCGACGCTTAACGAAAGTATCATTATGGGAGTGAGAGGGAGAGGAGGAGGGGGAGGGTGTTGGGCCTCCGGAACTCAGCCGCTCACCGTACGAAGCGCGGTAGTCTCTGCCTAACCCTACAGGACGACAGACGTGACTATATGTATGTATGTATTGCTAATAGCGATTTCTTCCAGGCAAACATTTAGACGAGGACCGATTGGTTCAGTGTCGGGGCCAACAGGGCACACATATAAAATTACAACCCACTAAAACAACATGTTGTTAAAACAATATAAAACCAACTTACGCTAAAAGCTTTATCGCAAATGGTGCAAGGGAACCTTAGTGGCCTCTTATATCCCTCGTGGATGACTTGCTTGTGCCGCGAAAGAGTAAAACTGTCCAGGTACGCCTGAAGTGTTAAAAAGATATCACTTGTAGTTTGTGGTGTTCGTTATATTATTTAGCTAAATATATTAGTTTAATATTTGTAAATAGTCATTATGCTTTTTTTAATTGATAATATAATAATTATTTGACTTGCTATCTGTATCACACATAGGACTTAAAGGCAATCACTGTGAGGGGCTGGAAGGAAAAAGCTAAACGAAAATCCGACTGGAAACATTTACTGAACCAGGCTAAGGCCCACCCGCGGCTGTAATGCCTAGATGATGATGATGATGATCTGTTATACACTCTAATATTTTATTTTACGTTCACGATCCCCATATTCTAAATTAAGTAAAGCATATTTTTTTTAGTCTTCGACCAGTGTGTCCTACCCGTACTCTCCTACGGCGCCGAAACGTGGACGCTGACAGTCCGTCTGCTTCATAAGCTCAGAGTCGCTCAGAGAGCTATGCTCGGAGTTCCTCTGGTAGATATGATTCGGAATGAACAAGAGAACTAAAGTCACCGACATAGCCTTTCGAATTAGCAAACTAAAGTGGCAATGGGCTGTCCACATTTGTCGGAGATCCAACAATCGTTGGAGCAAACGAGTGCTGGAGTGGAGACCGCGTCTCGGTAAACGTAGTGTGGGACGCCCCCGGCTAGATGGTGCGACAACCTGCGCTGGGCGGTTGGCAGAAACTGGATGCGTGAAGCCGAAGATCGGGCTAAGTGGCGCTCCATGGGGGAGGCCTGTGTCCAACAGGGGACTGCCGCAAGCTGATGATGATGATGGTGATATTTTTTAGCTATTTTTAAAAAATTAGGCACATAGTCCTAAGCCTTCGTAAAGTATATATATTATAATATAAATTAAAATTCAATGAAACTTAAATAATTAGTGTTACATTGGAAATTTTTATATATTCAATAATAAATTTGATAACAAAAATAAGCTATCGATGTAAGCGCAAAGTTCTGATACATATTATAAATTAATATATTAGCTCATATTAAATAACATGTTAATTGATAAATAGCATGTCGTTATAATGCTATATTAAAAATAGTCGTTATGAACATTTCAAACTATGATAATAATTACTACTCTGTTCTCACATTGCATTATTAATGAAAGAGATAGATAGAGTGTTTTCTCTTACATGAATAAATCAAAACAATATAACTATGGAGAAACTTCGAGAAACATATTACTATTTTGAAAAGCAGTACTACAGAATTCTAAAAATGGAAAAGGGATACGAGGGGGACCCACCTTGTCACACCGGTCGCATTGGAATGGCTTCACGTTAAGATGGACCCGATTGATGTGGTTCTTCAGGGAACGTCGGCTGCCAAACCTTTTATCGCAGTGTGAACATGAGAACCTAGGAAATATAAATTATATACATATCTGATAGGTCTAATTTGGCTTGGCTGCCAAATACACAATATCACGTCGATACCAAAATATAAGTACTATAGCGTGGCTGCCGTACTGATTACGGTGACACACGGGATCTTTAGGGGGGTTTTTCTTCGATGTAAATGAAATTCTTCCAAGTCAAATTAATTTATTTTTCAATTCCGTGTACATTTATATCTTATTCATACTTTATTCACACATTATCAATTTACGTTTTATATTCAATCTCAATTTCTTATGCATGTCTATCGACGTCCGTCGAACTAATGCTTTACTTTTTATATAAAACAATTTATTTAGTTTTTATTTTAAATTTAAAAATTACGAATTTAAAATGAAGTAATATAATGTAAAAGATTTTGATATATTCAAATAAAATGTTTTATAATATTAGTGATACATTTATGAATGTATCACTACAATGCTTTATTCCAGCAGCGGTTCTCAACCAACGCGTCGTTTTGATTTGTCGCAAGCTCCTGTCAAGCGTGTCGTGAGATTTAGAAATACGATATATGGATCTATTTTATTACTTTGTGTTTGTATGTTCAGTTCTTATACAATAAAAAATACGTATGACAGATTAATGATGTATATTACTAAAGTTATTTTTATTAAATGTTCCTCTTCTTTACTTTGATGGCAACCAACCATGTTAACATCAAATCCCTTCAAATAAAACTAGTCAACTTATCGCGTTACACCTTGATAAAATGGTGGCCATTTTAGGAAAACCTTCTATGGACTTTTTCAGTCAACTTTAAAAGTCACAATACACGCATCTATTTCATATCAATCCACTTATACGCCTTAATCGAACTATATTGTGTAATACACCACCATAATTAAACAATATAACTGATAATAATATAAGATTATGAAAATGAAATAAAAACACAACGTCACTGATGTAAGTTGGCGAGAAAAGTCCTTATTAAATGTTAATATCTAGACAAGCGTGACGATATGTATGTACGTAAGAAATTATTAGTTCTTATCTTTGACCTCTAAATGATACATCTTTTCCGATTTAATAAAATAAAATCTCTTATCAGAGCAACACTCAAAGCTTTTTATTTCAGTAGAATATAAGAGATACAGTATAAAACAAATAATAACATTACACACTAAAATTCGCGTTTGTAAAAATATGTATGTCAGTTAGTAACATTCAAATATTATAGCGTTCATACAAAAATATTGTTTTATGGGACTTCAAAGAAATCCCGTAAATGCATGAAATACTTGTACGCCATCTTCATAGTATTTGTTTACTACTATGCATGAGACGCATGTATTCATGAGTATGGCAACAGCGCGTGCGAAAGAGAAAAAAACGTCTTTTGTCGGCAGGTTGCGCAAATTGTTTTCATTCATAGTTATTACGCGACCAAATTAGGTTGGTTTGGGTGCAGTTCATATTGGAATGATAATGATGTCTATTTGAATTAGCAAGATTTTTTGTTGTATAATTTTTGGTGTATATTAAGGACATTTTTAATTAATATTTCACAAAAATAAAATTTTTTTTCTTCGCCAAATTTAATGTATATCAATAACTGAATATATTACTTAATTTTCTCGGGTAATTAAAAAGTCACGGTGTATAAGTATAGATAAGCAAAGATATCGAGCACTATTTCCCATATGTTCAGGTTAGATTTATTAATCTCCCCCCCCCCTCTTTCTGTTAATCAATTCTCCTATATTTATATGTATAGTATGTACTTACGGTAAATCGCTTGATTCGACATGAATTGTTGTCTTCAGATGCTGTTTCAGTGAGATGTTCGATTTAAAACTTCTGCAAGGAGAAAAAAATAAAATTTTAATACAATCATAAAATGCACCCTCTATCTTCGGCTATTTTTTCGAATTCGGCCTCGGAGTTTGATGTAGGAAAAGCAAAGTGGAGCTTCAAAACCACAAACCCCTTGTGCGACTGTGGGAGGGGCACACTTGACATCCTGCTGTCCTGTTCTATCTGTGTCCTGTCACCTGCTCAGCAGATTATGATGACAACGGATGATGCGATGTCAGTGGCCAAGTTGTCAGTGGCAGCGTCTGATGCCTGCTGATTCGAAGAAGAGGAAGACTGGTGAAAGTTAGTTGAAATGCATGCGTTGATCCCATTGGGCTCTGCTCTTATTGCTGACTGCGCTGATCAGTCAACAAACAGAATGAAAAATTTTATTTGTGTATAAATTTTTGACAAAATATAGTATGTCATTTCACTAATGTCACGTAGAATGGAGAAGACACGAAGGATATAAGTCGGTGCGATCGAGATAAGAATGGAATAGAATAGAGAAGACAAGAAGAAGTAACGTCTCTATATTTAGTTTTATATGTATTACTATACATTTTAGGACACTAATTGTCATAATGATAGAGAAAAAAAATCTTACTTGTCACATTGTACGCAGTAGAAGTCTTTGGCTGTTGAATGCTTCACGCTGTGTCGCTTCAACTGAAATGGAAACTTGAACGCCATGCCACATTCCTCGCACTTGAAGTTCTTCTCCTGGACACCTGACACCTCTTTTGCATGCATTCTGAAAAAAAGTATAGTATGTGGTACGAGAACAAGACCGGCGTCTGAGTGGTAGCTTTCCTACCGCGCTTCGTACGGCGAGCGGCCGAGTTCCGGAGGCCCAACACTTTCCACCCTCCCTCTACGCCCCCCTCCCATTATGACACTTTCCTTAAAGGTCTATGGGCGGCGTTGATTGCTTTCTATCAGGTGACACGTCTGCTCATTTGCCTTCCCATCCCATAAAAAAACCCAGCTCATCGACGATTCGAACGGGAAGATCCGGAGACCCAATCCTTTCCCTTTATTTCATCTTCCTTCTCTCATTACTGTCATTGGTTACTCCTATTAAATCCTTCGTCCCATCCCTTTATTCACATTCTTACACTAAGTCAGGCAGCTAATCTGAAGTGGCCCCAGTACTACGATACATATATAGATAGTTCATGGGTGACGTTGGTTGCTTAAAAGAAGCACTAAAAAGAAGAAGCACTTACGTGATCATGTGGTGTTTGAGAACGTCTTTGTTGACGTATGACTTGTTGCAATACGCGCATATCGCCCGTGTGTTGAGCTTGTGTCGACTCAGGTGCTTTCTCAGTAATGATTTGGTTCTGGAACGATAAAAAAAAATTGGGTACTTTTCAAACGGAAATCGAAACGAAAAATCGTCAAATAACGTACAATTTCGCCAAATTTCTATTCTCAACTTAAAAAAAGATGATAAGATGACCTTAAAAAAGTAGCCGGGCCGTAATGGCTCAGGATGGCAAAAGAAAGAACGAAATGGAAATCTTTGGAGGAGGCCTATGTCGAAAGAAAAACTGCTAAAACAACAACAATAGTTTTTATGTTTTTTAGATATAAGATTACTTACTGCTTACCAAAAAGTAATGTTTTTTAAGATGCACAAATCATAATAATATATATTTATTAATCAGACAACTCGGGTCCAGTTGTTAGTAACAATTTACTTTAAAACTATGTTAGTAATGTAATTCTATTGAAAATTAACACTTTCTCTACAACAAAACGACACCGTAGTAAGGTCTTCCACGTAAGATGCCCGCCGTAGTAAACAGTTTTCTTGCAGTACTATCATTTCGTAATTTTATATTTTATTTATTCATTCTCAACTATAAATAAAATAAATACTCATTCACAAATAGAGAGATGGAGATTGAGAGAGAGAGAGAGAGAAAGAGACATTTAATAAAATTGAAATGTTAAGGGGAAGTCCGAAATTAAGTAAGAATGTGCTGAAATCTAAACTCATGATGTCATTTCTTGATGAATTTGACTAGTAATTGTTTTAAACATGGTATATATTGTTTCAAAATATAGTATCTATACAAAAGTATAATTATAGTAATTAAGTGGAATTGAGCGCGTCTCGCCATCAAAACTGTAAAGTTTAGCGAGTATATTAGTTGAGGTACATAGGTTTGTAATTTTTTTTTAATATGAAATAAAAATAAGTCAAATGGACAAAACTCACTTATACGCCTGGGGGCAAAGGTGGCATACGAAGTTTTCGTTTTCTTCGGTCGCGTGCAGCTTGGAATAGTGGTCTTCTAGCGTATTTCGGTTGCTACGGACCAATCCGCATTCGCCACACTTGTATCGCCTGGAAAAAAGTAACGAATACAATATGTAACGGATTGACTAGAAATATCTTCTTCTCAAAGTACAAAGGTGTAGTGACAAAAATTGAGAAAGGGATGCTTAGATGGTTTGGGCACATAGAGAGGATGGATGAAAGACGACTGGCAAAAGAAATTTACGTTGCGAATGTGGATGGAAGTGTCGGTAGGGGGAGACAACGGAAAATATACCTTGACCAAATTGCAAAGATTTTTAAGAACGGCCAGGTCAAGAATACCCTTTGGGGGGGGGGGCCTCGCATGAGGAGAGTAATGAGTGTGGAGGAAGCAAGGAAAGTATATCGAGATCGTAGTAGATGATGGAGATCTGTGGTCTCTGCCTACTCCTGCAAGAGACAGGCGTGACAATGTGTATGTACGTATGTCAAAGTTTCTATTGCTTGTAGAGTTGTGTGACTCAGACTTTTCGACGCAATATATGTTCTTCTGAGCCGAATTTCCATTAAATTTATTTTTACATCTATTTTATTTACGGCGTTGGCGCTTTTTGCGTCGATACGTATGAATATTTCAGCGTCAACAGCGGGAATTAGAATGAATCTCGCCTCGGTCGATCGGGGACATCTACACCCTGTTTCGGGGTGTAGAAGCGAGCCTCTGAGATGAACCACTAATCGGACCTCAGCTCGGGAGCCACCGCCTCCCGGTCTTTGTGCCGCCATGTTAGCGGATTATGGGGCCTATATATTCGGCCACCGCTAAACCTGCTCCCCATTTATGGGGGGAGGGTGAGGGCCGATAATCTCGCCTCAACTGAATATTGGCTTTTACACACATCGACTCCGAAAGCTATAACTTCGCCACTAGTTCTTGATCATATATAATAAATATGAGAAAAGGGGCTATAGTATTGTTTACACTCACACTTTATGGACTATTTCGTGGCTGCGCATCTGACGTTTGGACTTTATTCTCTTCTTGCAAATCTCACATTCATAGACACCGCTGGCCTAGAAAAACAATTCGAACCCTATTATTATTATATTCGATGAATAATGGAGTCAGGCGTTACTTTGCGGAAATCCATTAATTACTATGACGACAGTCAGAACTTTTACCTAGCTAAGATCCGCGACGAGCAAACAGACAGAACAAAAACTATGTGTGTTTTTTACTGAAAGAATTGCAAACACTATCAATGTCAGACACATCACCATCCCGCAATATATATGACGAGGCATCATCAGGTATAGTAGACTCGGACAAATGGACATACGGAAGACAACCGTTAAGTCTAAATCTAATAATCTTAACGCTTGTCTTCCGTAGAGTCTACTATACCTGACGATGCCTCGTGTATAGGCGAAACACGTGTCGTATGCAAAGTGGAAAAGTGGTAGTGTGTGTTTGGTGTTGTCTTCCGTAGTCTACTATACCTGATGATGCCTCGTGTAGAGGCGAAACACATGTCGTGTGCAAAGTGGAAAAGTGGTAGTGTGTGTTTGGTGTTGTCTTCCGTAGTCTACTATACCTGATGATGCCTCGTGTAGAGGCGAAACACATGTCGTGTGCAAAGTGGAAAAGTGGTAGTGTGTGTTTGGTGTTGTCTTCCGTAGTCTACTATACCTGATGATGCCTCGTGTAGAGGCGAAACACATGTCGTGTGCAAAGTGGAAAAGTGGTAGTGTGTGTTTGGTGTTGTCTTCCGTAGTCTACTATACCTGATGATGCCTCGTGTAGAGGCGAAACACGTGTCGTGTGCAATGTGGAAAAGTAGTAGTGTGTGTTTGGTGTTGTCTTCCGTAGTCTACTATACCTGATGATGCCTCGTGTAGAGGCGAAACACGTGTCGTGTGCAATGTGGAAAAGTAGTAGTGTGTGTTTGGTGTTGTCTTCCGTAGTCTACTATACCTGATGATGCCTCGTGTAGAGGCGAAACACGTGTCGTGTGCAATGTGGAAAAGTAGTAGTGTGTGTTTGGTGTTGTCTTCCGTAGTCTACTATACCTGATGATGCCTCGTGTAGAGGCGAAACACGTGTCGTGTGCAATGTAGAAAAGTGGTGGTGTGTGTTTGGTGTTGGTGTTATTAATAATGGTTGGATAGTAGAGAGTTGCTGACGGCTGTTTTTTCGGTAAGATTTAGTTTGGGTAACACACACTATTACTTTTCTTTGCTTGTTCTTTTTGTTTGCTTGTCGCTGCTCTTAGCTAAGTAAAAGATCTATTATAATTATTCACATATTATTATCTTTAAAAAAAGGGGGACGCTTAGATGGTTTGGGCACATAGAGCGGATGGATGAAAGGTGACTAGCAAAAGAAATTTACACTGCGGACGTGGATGGAAGGGTTCGGTTGGGTAAGAACCAAGGAAAACATTCCTTGAACAAATTGCCGAAGTTTTTAGGAAAGACCAACTCGAGAGTATCCTTAACCAGCGGGCTTACATAAGGAGAGTGATGAGTGTGAAGGACGCAAGGAAAGTATGCCGGGATTGTAGCCGATGGAGATCTGTGGTCTCTGCCTACCATCACGGAAAACGGGCGTTATGTAAGTGTTTTAGGTTATTAAAAATTAATAATCATAACGTTCGGTTATATAGACCTTTGAACTTCAAAATGAACATAGTACCATGCAACTAATGATTTCATATGAAAAATATATAAACATACATATCGTCACGCCTGTCTCCCGTAGGGTTAGGCAGAGACCACAAATCTCCATCCGCCACGATCCCGGCACACATTCATTGCTTCCTTCACAATCATCCATCTTTTCATCCATCATTCCTCTCATATTCATCGTAGTGAAACGGCTCTCCGTTTGTCGCTTCTCGCCCTCGTATGAATCAGGACGTGTCGGGTGGCGAACCACGTCGCCGTCATTTTTTACCTTGCTATGTGACTCCATGTGCAGATCGTAGCTTGGTTTAAATTTAAACCCTAGAATGCAATCCATGCATTTGTACAGTGAATTAATAAAGTTAATCTCCTTGGCTTTCCTCTCTCGCTCCTCCAAGCATTGCTCTTTTGTGATTGTAAACGCTTCTATGTTGTACACACCTGTAATTTTATTTTCATGCATTTGAAATTATGTTTCAGATATTATGATATATAATTTAGGTAAATTAATAAATATGTATGGCATAATAAATAAAATAATATTACTATTAAATATGTTTTTTTATGGGATAGGAAGGCAAACAAGTAGGCGTGTAGACCTGATGGAAAGCAATCAACGCCGCCCATAGACATCCGCCACGCCACAGGCAGTGCGGAAGCGTTGCCGACCTTTAAGGAAAGTGTCACTATGGGAGTGGGAATGGGAGAGAGGGGGGAGGGGGAAGGAGGAGAGCCAGCCCATTCATGCTAGAGACAAATATGCCATTCTTGACAAACTATTCGTCTGCAGCGTGGCTCTACCACCATAAAATCTATAACGAAAAAGTTTTAATTCAAAATAAATTGATTGACCTGAAGAATAAGATCACATTGTCGGCCTACTTATCAGAATTTGTAAATCTATGTGAATAAATTTACAGTAAAAACATTGACAACTGATTTTCATTCAGTTTTAGAATTTTTTACAAAACCATTCTTACTTTAGATACAAAAATGGTTATTTTTTGAAGTATACATTAATTATTCCATTGGGTATGCTTTAAGATTATCTCTTTGATAACATTTAAAAGGAGAGTTGAGAAAAAATGTTTATTTTTTTGGAACGACGGTTCTTATAATTAGACCAAATTTATATGACAATAAGAATTAAAGTAGAGTGTGCATTATTAGCAGAAATAACATCACATAATTAACATGATTCGAAGATGTTAATGCTGGCACCCTATTGGCTTTAACAGCCTTATCAAATATGCGTTATTCTGTAAAACATTCTATGTTAAATTCTGTTTATCACCACTCACATTTTGAAGGTATGTCATCTTTCACTTCATCTATTAATTTGACATTCTCATCGCTATCCACATGATTTTTAACATTTGCCTCCTTCTGTACGCAAACATTTTCAATTTGTACCTCGTTCTTTACTGTATCTGTAAATATACATATCATATAATATAAATGGTTTCTTTTTCACAGCCCATAAATGTTCCACTGCTGAGCACGGGCCTCCCAATTTCTGGAGCAATGGATGTTAATCCACCACCCTTGTCCAATGCGTTAATATATTTCAAGATCTCATCGACGTGAATGATGCTGCCATTGGCGAATTACTAGCAGGAAAAATATAGGAACAACTGACACGAAAGGAAGTAAGGTATGAGTGTAAATATTTTTAATATTGTTTTAATATTTACCGTTCTCCTGTTCTATAACTTCCATTTCCACATAATTTGAGCTATCATTTTTCTCCTCTTTCATTTCATCTTTGATTATTGTATCTTTATCAGAGCTCTTTTCGTGTACAACTATTGGACAGTCATTAACAGATGATTTTTTATTTGGCTTTATTACAGGTCTTGTTTGTATTTTTCTTTCTTCTATCATTGTATCTGAAAACTTATAACTTTTTAATTGAGAAAGTTACAATACTAAGTTACTTAGACTGGTGTTGCTATCATTTTTTGGACAAGATAGATAAAAGAGCTAGCACCTATCACCTGATGGTAAGTATACACCACCTCCCATAGGCATCTGCAATGCACAGGGTACTACAGATACATTACCCACTTTAGGGTAAGGCTGTATATAATAGGAGAGGAAGAAGGATCTAATGGAATTGCCTTCCGTTCCCTACACCCAGGATATGTACAATTTGGATATTCTGGGTGGTATTTCCTCACTCAGGGTAATCCACTCATACATGGCTACCTTATTAAAATTTGGGAATTCTCTCAATTTGCACTAGTTTGAAGTGCATCCCGAATTGAATTCTCTCCCATATTTAGTTGATTACCCAAAGAATGAAGACATGAAAAATGTTTTTATAATGACAAATACGACAATCACATACTAGAATTGTAAAGTGTTGTATTGTATAAATAATGCTAAAGAACAAAAGAGATATTTATAAGTTTTTAATTATATATTTATACACTTACATTTTTCATTTCTTGCAGAAATAATTGGTTGCTTTGAACATTTTGTATGAAGAGCTCTGCATTTTTTGCCTTTTTTTTACATAAGTAACAAAGATTTATACAATCAACCTGGAAATAATTGTTTTTAACTTAAGAATCCACCTTATAAATATATGTGTAAATGATATGATTTTAAAAATTATGTTCTTCTTTTACGATGATCTACATACTACAGTGCAGTGATGAAATTTTCGCTTTCTGTGTGATAATTTGTAGGTGTAAATGCCATATCAGGGTGAACATTTGTATGTCCTACATGTATTTATTCTGAATCTGGATGTTTTTCATTTGTTAGGACCATCAGAAGCATCATTTAATAGGACCATAAATGTCATTTTTTTTCTTATAATTTATTTAAGTTTTATTCAACGGATATATGTATCAAAAAGTAAAATAAAAGCATTGAACGCGATAAACGCGAACGTGGATAAAAGGATTAAACATTATTAAATTAAAGTATTTATATCTGTAGGATATTAAGTACGAAATATTCAAATGATTTGTATTACAATGTTATGGTTAGAGAATTTGATAACTCGAGTTGGTACTAACTATGCAATGTTGAAGTTAAAATATTATATAAAAGTCTGTATAAATGTTGTTGCATATAATGTTAGTAATAATTGTTTTATTGTTATAATAATACCTGTAAAATATTTTTGAGAACCCCAAGTTTTAATTTGTAACATTTTAAGGAAGTTCTATCATGCAAACGTAAACAACCAAAACAATACTGATGTTTGGATAGGCATTTACAATCATCCATCATTTAAATAAAAAATCTAAGGAAATACCTAAAATACTAGTCAATAAATAAATAATATACGGTAAATAATCTTCGCAAAAAAATCCGTCATTTTAATGTCTTGTCTGTGGTTCACAATTATTTTCTTTGATGGCTATTAGTTATAACTATTATGCCAGTGTCAAGTGAAATAATAACAAGTATCTTAAAGTATAAATACAGACTTACACATTACGTTTTGATTAAATGGTAACCGTTTTATTAAAACTTGCATGGGCTTTTGCAGTCAAGTTAAAAAGGCAAAATGTAAGAAATGTATATTTCACTTCACTTCTTCGCCTTAATAAATAAATTGAGTAATTTACTTATAATGTACTTAAAATAAATTGAGTTAATAATAAGCGTTCAAAAAATGATAATATTATAACTAATAATAAAATGAGATTATAAAAATGAAATATAAACATAATGTCACTTATGTAACTTGACGGCAAAAGTCCACTTCCTTTCATACCTCTTATGCTTCCTTGATGGCAATGAGTTATAACTATTATTTCCGTGCCTAGTAACATATAATATCAATAAGTATATGAAATGTACTAGTCAGAATGTAACCTTATACCTTCATAAAACGATGGCTACTCTATCAAAACAGTCTATGGACTTTGTATTCAACTTAAAAAGTCATTATACATACATTTATTTCATTTTAGTCCACTTTAATAAGTGTATTTTACAAAATAGTTCGACTAGTGACTAGAGCATATGGTTTTAAAACTACTTTGTACAATAAACCACCATAACTAAACAATATAACTTATAATAATGAAATAATGAACGGAAATGAAACAAACAATGGCATTAATGTAAATTGAAATAAAATTCCTTCATACTTTTTTCCGCTAGTGTAAGTGTCACTCTAGGGCATAAAGTACACCAAGACCATGCAATCACGTTGTCACTGTGACAACACACCTGTTGGATTTTACATGTAAATGAATTGAATATACACAAATAGTATATTTCAAGTGTGAAATCTAATTACAGGAATTTATTTGGCAACCCTAATATTTAAGCACAAGTATTGACTATGTGTAGTCCGATCTTCAGCAACACGTAGAAAGAGCCTTTTGGAGGAGACCTATATTCAGCAGTGACCATAATGATGACTCGCATCAAGTTTTTTATATTTTTTTTACCTTTTGCATGCTTCTCGTATAACAAATATTTAAATTATAAATTTAGAATTTATTTAGGTGGACAGTCAGAATGTTTACTTAGCTAAGATCCATTACAAGCAAACTAAAATAGAAAAAAAGTTTCTTCCAATTAAAAACACACATTGTTATTTTTCTACTTTTGTTTGCTAGTCGCGGATCTTAGCTAAGTAAAAATTCCGGCTGTCCACATAGTAATGGATCTCAGCAAAGTAGCGCCTGACTCCATTAATCAACTTATTTAGGTATTTCACAAAAATATTTGCATACTTCCATCATACACAAAAATATTAAATAAGTAAGACAAAATATTAAATCTGTACTTATAGTGCGATACAGGAAAAACCTAGTTATCACAAACTAGAAATTGTAAAAAAAAAACTTACGTTTTGTTTGTACAATATGTGTATCACTAATTGTGTAAACACATGAATTTTAAAAATCGAACTTCGTCGTACGCATGCGCAAACTATTTCAATTATTCCGTCTCTTTTTATAAAAAGGCGTTTCACTCATCTATTATAACCACACAACACAAGCTTTGTCTTCGAAAAACAAAAACAATCAACCATACCGGTGTAACGAAAAAAATAATTGTGTATTTATAGTAATCTACTACTGGTATTCATTATAAATAGCATTAGTCCCATTGTTAAGAAAAGTTACCCAAGCATTCTGAATGTAACTCATTAAAAATATATAACTAATATTTTCATCCAGCGTATACACAAGGGTTATAGGCGAAAAGTTATCTACCTTTCAACTTCCTATTAAACTGTTAGCTCATTCTTTTTCTTCGCCTATAAGATCATTATACAAAATGAGCCAGATTTTGGTTTGAGTTTAGACATTACTACTACCCTTCCAGGTAGATCTTGAATACTTATTATAGCTGTTATTATTACTGAACAAATTTGCAATATTTTTTATGGTATAGGAAGGCAAACAAGCAGGCGTATCAGCTAATGGAAAGCAATCAATGCCGCCCATACACTTCCGCAGCGCCATAGGCAGCACGGAAGCATTGCCGACCTTTAATGTCATTATGGGAGTGGAAATGGGAAGGGAGAGAGGTAGAGGGAGCGGAGAGGGAGGGTGTTGGCCCTCCGGAACTCGGCCGCTCACCTTACGAAGTGCGGTAGGTAAGCTACCACTCAGAGGCCGGTTTTCTGCGGAATTGTGGTACTTCCCCGGGCGAGCCAGACCATTCATGCTACAGACAAATATTATGCCGTTCTTGACAAAGTATTCGTCTGCAGCTTGACTCTACCACTATCAATATATAACATAAAATTATATTAGTAAACTATAAATAATTTATTTCATTTTAATTGTTAAAACAATGCTAATGAACGTGGCACTGATAAGTCAAAAGGTTTTGACAAAAAAATGATTCATCATACAAAACCAAAATTAAGGGCTTTTTTTGCGATAAGATATAATCATTGTTTTACTAATCTGTTTGACAAAAATACAGTGGACAGTTGATACTATTATTCAGAATATCGGTGGAAAGTCCGCTTCCTCTGATAGCGTTGGCGCATCCCGTTTAGTGCAAAGATTAAAAAGTTAATGGGTAAAAATTAAACAAATAATAATACATTTTATACCTACGAGCTAAATAGAGAGCTAAGATCGTAGGTTCTCTGTTGTATTGGGATTCTTTATTCCCAATACAGAAGAATCTGTCGAAGAACTAAAGTCATAGACCTTTTTGAGTAACCAAACTGAAGTGGCAATGGACCAATCATGTTTGGCAAGAAGCGACAATCATTGGAGAAAAAGAGTGGAGATTGTGTTTTCACTAAAAAGCTAGTATGGGACGCTATATAGAAGTACGATTTTCGAAGTGACTGGCAGAA
The DNA here is from genome assembly GCA_031353405.1 of Baronia brevicornis. Taxonomy (NCBI): domain Eukaryota; kingdom Metazoa; phylum Arthropoda; class Insecta; order Lepidoptera; family Papilionidae; genus Baronia; species Baronia brevicornis. The sequence continues at coordinate 15,814 of JASFAT010004416.1, forward strand.
ATGGATGGCCTATAATATTATAGGAAAAGAAAATTTTTAGGCTATAGTTCATCCCTTGAAGTTATAAATCCCCTTCCCTCTCATTTTCCCGAACGCAAGAAATGCACTATTGTGCCCCTGTCGTTTTGTGTTATTTCAGTATTCTATTTATTCTTAATATGAGATTTAATAAGAGTTGCACTAATATCCACTGCCTGCATCTGAGAGACATCTAATTTTGAGTTTACTACCCCCTTTGTTCATTTACATAATCTTTGTTTATCCACTGAAATGTTATAATAAGTGTATTATTAGTTTATAGGAATGTGTGCAAGCCAGTGCCCATTCTAGTCCCAAATGTTGCACACACTGGATTAAAAAAATATATATTTCATAAATTAATATGCAAAAAAAGTTTATTTTAAAATAAACGAGTGTAACAGATAATAAAAAATGTATAGTGCTAAAAATATGTTTATAAAGTGTTTTTTATTGTTATTTATTGTGGAATACATAGAAGCTGGTAAGTTTCTCTTTTCTATAGACATGTATCGTAGGAGTCTTCTATCCCAACCATTCAATGAAACTTTTTTTTTTTTTTGATAAAATAGGGTTGTTGACTGTTTGGGAAAGTGTTTAAAACAATGAATCAAAATAGCTAAAATATTTCGAATTTGTTTTTTTTTAATGCCATTAATACTTAATTTTAAATTTTAATAATTTAGTATTAATTTATTTAGAAAAAAATTAGTATTAATTTATTTTATAAAATTTTAGTGTTAATTTATTTAAAAAAAATAGTATTAATTTATTTAAAAAAAATTAGTATTTATTAATTTTAAATTCCGTTTTCAATTTTGCTCCAAAACACCAATACTGGTTACGTTGATTTAGTAAACTGTGACATAGTAAACTTTGGTTGGCATTTGCCATCACAAAAACTTGAGAGTGATATGATCACATTTTGATTATTGAATAAATTGCTTAAAAATAAAGAATATTGTTTTTTTAGTATTGCTATCAGGGAACCTAACTAAACCAAACTAAACTGTTTTACAGCAAAATTATATTTCCAAAATTACACAAAATCATTGCAAATTATAACCTATATTACTGTAAAGTTTTGTCCAAATCCGTCCAAAAGTTTTTTCGTGAAAGAGTAACAAACATATATCCATACTCACAAACTTTCGCATTTATAATATTAGTAGGAAGTATGATATCAATCTCAGATAGCTAAAATTCAAATTGTTTGAGTCAATTATTAACTTTATTCATAATACAAATATAAATATGTCTAAATATGTAATATCGACACCGTGTCGCTCTGTCTTCTTGGAAAGCTCCCGTATAATATAAAGTTTGATTTCGTTCAGAAAAACCAATTTTTTTGGCTATTTAAATATTATCGTACATTTGCGTATGATAATGAAACAATATCGTACATCGTACGTAAGTATGAAATACAGGTACGATAATTATCGTAATGGTTGTCAACACTGATTGCAATGATTTATTTCTAAGATATATGCAAAGCAAGTGTCATCTGATGATAAGTAATCCTACCGTAGTAATAGAGCCTTTGTAGCAAGAATGGGTCGGTTCGAAGTATTACACACTTACAAAATATCGGTATCAGTTTACCGCGTTTCGTACGAAGAGCTTTTTTCGGGTAGTAAGGCAAACTGGGCGGCGTTGATTGCTTTCAATCGGGTGATATCCTTGCTTATATCAACTTATTGTAAGCAATCAACGCCGCCCATAGACATCCGCGACACCGCAGGAGTCACGGAAGCGTTGCCGGCCTTTTTAATGTATGTGTAGGCTTGTTTTTTGAAGGTGCTAATGTCGTATCGGTTCGGAAATACCGCCGAAGGTATTTGGTTCAACAGAGTGGTGGTGCGTGGTAAGAAACTTCTGAAGAAGTGCACCGAACTGGATCGCCACTTATCCATATGGTGGGAATGGAATTTTTGTAATGGGATCCGAAGCAGCAATTCCTTTCCATCATCTTCTCTGAGGTTGCTGTATTTCCCTGGTCCGGCCGACTTATTCGTGTTATCAGGCTCTTCTTACATTTTTAGAGACTACATTTTTTAAAATGTTACACGTCTTTCTGGTCTGAGGTCACCAAAAGGTGCCTCCTACGCTGTAGCTGATCGAAGCGGAAGCCCCGGGCGAGGACGAACCGCCAAGAGCGTGCATCCGGTTGATAATAATTATTTATTGCACATTGTCAACACCAGTTATTATAATGACGCGGTATTTTTGTTAAATCATGTGTTTACGTGCGGTGGATTTCCTATAGTATCATGTTTTTGCTATTAAAGTGAGGATTTATTTTATTATTCTTATTTCTTGTTTTGTAATAGATTTCAATAAAGCATATTACGTATAACATCATACCATATCGCATACGGTTGCCGTATCGACTTCCATCGATCCGGCTCGGAGGACCATGTTAAAGAAAGATATAATGATAACTGTTTTTTTTATGGGATAGGGAGGCAAATTTGTCTGCAGCGTGGCTATAACAATATTTTAGACACAATCAATCAACACAACTCTAACAGTCCAGTAATGAACATTAGATTCCTCCACAAATCAGGGTTAATATTGTAATACCTGCGCTTTTGATCATGTACTGGATTATATTACTCAGATACACGTAGATGCTGTCCATGCTCTAGTTTCTATTGTGGCTTCGTAAAACAATTACATCAATAGACTGGTGATCCAATTTGTATTCGTATTATATACATATTTTTGTTTATTCTACACTTTTTAATAAAAATACTTAATTTAGGTATTTTTTTATTTCTGGCTTGAAATATTTGGGGTGCGTCTTATAATCAGTGGCGTTTCATAATCGATTTAATACGGAAATTAACAATTTGATAACGGGTCGCGAGAAACTCGAGAAAATTATTTAAACAGGAGTTATCAGAAATTAAATCCATAAAAAAATATTACTTGTTTTGTAATGCGTTCTTTCTTAGAATCATAAACAGATTTTCATGCCTCAAGTCGGCTCACACATGTCAGGCTCTTTGTCCGTCGCTAAATTTTGTAATCGTTAAAAGTGTATCGCGGCAAAATAGGTTGAGAACCACTGATCTACATATATGTATATCATCTTTTTATTAATGCTTTTAAACTTCGAAAATATTTTTTGTTATTATTAATAATTTCCTTTCAGATTTTAGGTTAATGCAGTCATCATGCAAACTTCCTCGGCTGCAGAATGGCAGGATACGGATGCGTCAGAAGTCGAAACTTTTGAAGTTCATGTGCTTCCCACATTATGAACTCGTGGGTAATAAATATGCCACTTGTAGGGGCAGCGAATGGGACGTGCCTTTGCCGGTTTGTGTCCGTAAGTATTTTACTTCTTATAGAAATGGGCGGTCAGAATTTTACTTAGCTAAGATCCTCGGAAAGCAAACAAAAACAGAAAAATAGTATTGTGTGTTTACAAAAACAAATACAGAAGAAATTATGAAAAAACTCATCCACCTTTTACTTTTTTACCGAAAACCGTCATTACCAAGTTTCACCTTTTTACTGTCACTAACATGAAGAACATCAAACATATTGTACTACTTTACCGTTCAGAGCGTCTTGTCTGTACTATCTTACGGTGCCGGAACGTCCGTCTCCTTCACAAGCTCGAAGTCGCTCAGAGGGCTATGGTTATTATTATGGCTATGCTCGGAGTTTTTCTGGTGGATAGAATTCGAAATGAAGAAATTCACCGGAGAACCACAGTTACTAAAATACATACAACATAATCACTACTGTACACTATTACTAGTATAAAGTAGTAGTGTACAGTAGTAATTATGTTGAATTCGAGCGCGTTTCGCCATCAAACGTATTGGCGGCTTTACACTCTCGCTCGAGAGCAGTCGCTATGTCTCGCCCGAGACGCCTCGGCCGAGAGGTGTAAGCTCGGAGTGACCATGTACACTCTCACTCGAGAGTACTCGCTATGTCTCACCCAAGACGCTTGGGCCGAGACGTATCATGCAAGTATTTTCTATCCCTGTGAAATTTGTGACAAAGATCCCATAAAGCAGGTTCCATTTGGTAAATTGCTATGAAATTCAATTCACGCTCGTTATTCAACGACATCGTGTACGGTCAAACTGACTGGAGCGCAACTGGGAGAAGCAAGAGTAAACAGCGACACGCTCGCAGATTGCGCGAGGCGGCGTGAGACCCTTTGACTCGGGCACAAAAACCGACCCGGGAGAGCTAGCGGCAAGCGAGCACTACCATCTACATTCTCGCATTCGCTGTTCCTCGTGCTGTCTCGGCGAGAGTGTACAGCCGCCATAAAAGTTTGACGAGTGTAGTGGTTTAAGTACATATGTTTGTATTTTTATGAATAATAAATTAAAAAAAAACTAATTGTATTTTTTTCAGGTCCCGGATGTAGTGTTCCGAAGATAGACAATGGGATACAAATGCCAATGAGGCAGGGTGCTTGGGTGATATTTTTCTGCTTGCCAGGTTACAAGATGATCGGATCATCAACCATTTACTGCGATGGAAGAATATGGAACGGTACCGCTCCTACATGTGTCGGTAAGAGAAGAAATATCTTTAGAAAATACAATATGGAGTGAATTTAAAACCTTTTTTATTAACTACTATTTTATTTTTTAATTAATAATAATAATAATTATTATTCTTTATTTGCACAATGTGAGGTGTAACAAGATGAAAAAAAGACGTATAAAAGCTCCATCACACTGCCACTTATGGCTTTCAAACTTCTTTAATTATTACATATTATTAAAAATAACTAAAACAATTATTACAGATCTGAATACATAAATAACTAAACTATTATATTGTCATTAAAATTATAATTTATTATTACATTTATATATCACTTTTGCTTATCTATTACATACATTTTATCAATCTTTTAAAGTAAAAAAGTCCTTA
>JASFAT010001091.1:0-50147 GCA_031353405.1 Baronia brevicornis
ACATACGTCTAGTGTCGCACGGATCTTGCTCCATATGTGACAAAAAGTTATTAAAATAAAAATCCATTAAAATAAACGCGTGAATAACTTGAAAATAAAAAACATATATGTCCTACTGCTGAGCACGGGCCTCCCCATTTTTGGAAGAACTGACGTTAATGTGTCCAATGCGGATTGGCAAGGCTACCATACTCGGAATAAATATCTATATGCCATATATACATAGTTATTCTGATGCGGGTATCGAACCCGCGACCATTGACACGGGGGGCCCCGCAACTCAGCCAATTAGTCGTCACTATGTCAATCGAAAGTTAATAATATCAATGGAAACTTACACTTACTAACATCAAGACATAAATTGTGCTCAATTTAACAATTATAAATACGAGTGAAAATAAGCTTTGCAATAGTACAAACTATGGTGTCGTTTACCTAATCTATTTAAAAAATATATTCCATCCTATTGGAATTATTATATTTAAAAAAACACATTTGTTTGCTGTATTTATTAAAGCAAAGCACAGTAGTTATGTCACGTGATAAAAGCTGAAGACTGTTCATATATTCACATTCATAAATAAAATAAAATTAAAACCAATAGAAGTCCTTTTTGTGGTTGTTTAAAATCCAATATAAAAGGATACGTTCAAATCTGATTCCGCGTAATTACGATGAGAGGTTTTCTATATTTTTTTCTAAATAATTTTATAATGTTTTCAGTTCAGACTCAAGTTATACATACATACGTACAGACACAACAAATCTATACACATAAAAAGTATACTGTAATAAAAAGTAAACTGTGTAACTATTTAATATTAATTTGCTGGTAAGTTCTTGCTATTTTCAACAAAACTACGTGTATCGTGTTTTACCAGAAAAATAGCAATAAGATCTATAATAACAACACTGCAGAAAATAAAATTGGAGATATAAATATAAAATGAAAAGTAGAACACGCCATTTAGGCAACACATTCTTTTTAACCTTTCAGTAGATTGTACCGTAGCCGGCGGTAAATATCATAAATCGAACTCTTTTTATCGAACTCGATTATTTGCTAGTCTCCAATTTTTGTAAACCACTACCTCACCCTCATTATGACCGATAAAATCTATCTAGAAATCGGCTTTTAATATTTATTACAATTTTGCCTGAAGTACATCAAACGTTTCTTTTTTCTATTATTTTTTTTAAATACAATTATAATACATTATTTGCAATAAGCATATTCAGTAGAAAAAATGTAATATTTAAAAATTTCTCCAAACTAACTGTGTGTTCATCTCTTATCACATGACTATAAAGTGTTATATTAGTAAAGAAAATATATATTTGATTATTATCACTTATTAAGTAGTAATTCACAATCGACGGACTTTATGTAAGTTGTACGTTGTATAGATCGACATTATGTGAACGGAATGTTGATGTATGCCTTAAAATTACTTTTTAAACAGTTTTCGTGCTATAAAACTCGTTTTGTACACATGTGAAAGTAAATTTTTACATTTTGTATTTATCACATCAATAGAAACTTTAATGCACTTTAGTGTCTGACTTAATACTTTGTTTTTCTCTCGATCCTATACTACGCCTATACATCTTTACTACTAGCAGCATCTTTATGCGTAATTAATTACTAATAACTAAAGTAACACACAAATGCTTACAAATATTGAATTTATCAAAATTAAACATCTTGGATTATGACTATGACTAGTATTGCAAATCATTAAGCAGATATGCGAAATCTCCTTTTTTATCAAGCTCTTACCGAATATCAACGAGATGTATTATATCTCTATCAGACACATTTAAATCATCGTCGTATTCTCGCTATCCTCAGTGACAATGGTTTAAATTATTGTAAAACCAATAGTAGTTGGAACTTTGTTTTACCCTATTTTAAGGATTTTGGTATGTAGTGACTTTAATGACTTTAATTATGTGGTAAAGATAATTATCATTACCAACATGACTAGCCATTATCATTACTATAAAACACTTTAGTTACTTAATTATTTTGTGTAAAACGCATTAATTAGTCTCCATCTCGTTGTTCACCTAATATTTTTAATATTTTAAGTCTCAGCTAAAGAGAAAAAGAACTACAAACATGATAATTCTTGTTTTAGCATCCACTGTACTTTTCAGTAAGATGCCTCTTTACACACTTTCTTACTAATATAAAATCTTAATTAAATGGCTTTATTATGTTTGTGTGGTCTCCTAAAATGTTATAGTTTGCGGAGGTAGATAGTGATTTAAACGTCGACATGTTTAAGTAACTACATAAAATTATTGTGAATCTAACCAAAATGATAATACCAACTTTTAGTTCATGGGAATTGTAGGATATAATAAATGTTACAGTAAACTTCGTGGACGTTTAGATGTACGACGAAGAGAAAAAGTACATTTTAAATAACAATATACAATAAATTTGAATAATAGCTGCAAATTAAATACTGATTTATAAAGTGGCATAGTTTATGCCAATTTTTTTTCGATAAGATTTAAAATGGAATGTTACGAATTCAATCAACACAGAGTGTCTAAAAAAAGTTAAGCAAACCAGGAACTACTCCAAAATAGTCTTTGTGTGAAAAAATAACATATTGGACTGTAATTCCCTACGTCTCTACGTAATATTAAAACCTGATTTTTGAACATTCTCAATAATATTTAAATAAATGTCACATTTAATACAGTATTATTATACTTTATTAGATTTTGAAAAATGAAATCAAACTTAAGTAGTTTCCGATTTCAAAGAATTATAAAGTAAAATTTGAAGTGTTTTTTTGGTGAATGTTATCGGTAATAGTATCTAATTAACAGGCAATGAATAAAGTTTAGAGTTGAATATATTTTTATTCTATCAAGAGATGAATTGTGAATACCATGGTTTACACACCTTTTTGTTAGACACCCTATGAAAAGACTATATGAACGCCTGTAATGTGTATTATACGTCAGTCTCAGTTTTACTGCTAGTTCGCCGACTTCTGCTAATAGAATTTGGATTTACCCAATGAGGACCGCTTAACAAAAACTTCTTGACATTGTACTCCATTCTTGCTAAATCTTCTGGTGAAATATCTTTATCGGCTCCGGACTTTAAATTGTCCGCTAAGGGGTTGCACATTTCAAAGCTTGAAGCATTGCCTGCATTGCTAGACATCGTGTTAGCAACATTTATTTCAGTAACAGTGACTTCACCACTTTCAACTGGAAATATTGTCTCTTTTACGACATTTTTGGTAACTTTTGCATTTGAGAGAGAATGACTAGTTTGTTTGTCGTGAGTAGCGTTTTTGATTCCAATGTTGTTATGAGCCCAGTTGTGAGTACCTCTCTTAGAGGGTTTAGAAAATTTGCTAACGGGATGTGGCACATTGAGCGCGAGTTCATTTATAGTTTCAGTAAGTCTGTTCAACTTACTGTCACGTCTTATACTCCGATTCACAAAATTACATTCGTCTTCTAAAGGATCGCTAAAATTATTTTGTTGTTCCAGATTCTTCTCAACCCACTCTGCTACTCTTAACAATTGCTGCTTTTGCAATAAAGCTGCACTATCGTCGCTTGACAGAGAACTTGTACTTTGCTCATTAGTAAAAACTTTTGTGTTTTCATTCACTTTTAGATGTGTTTGCGTTAGATTAGGGTATACGTTAACAATTGCAGGTAACGCTAATTTTGCTTGTCTTGTATCTCTTGTCTCAGTCTTTTTATGAAAACTTGCTAAATTACACATTGGAGGGTAGTCTTTAGAAATCTTTGTATTTTCAATTGCATGAAGTTGGGACATGTCAATTTTTTTTAGAGGTCGTGTGTATTGATTACTTTTATCTTGTTCATAGCGATCGAAATTAAATATCTTTACACCTTGATTATCAGTCGAATGTAAAACATCGTATTTGGTCATATTTAAATTATCTCCATTATTATTTTGTGAGTTATTGTCAATGTTGTAATCGTTTAACATATTATCAATTTTAGGCGGATTTTGCTGACTGCTAACACTATGTCTATTATTATTATTATTGTACTCAGAACTATTTGAAAAATTATGAGTCTTCAATGGCTGCAAAGGTGACGAAGAAACGTTTAGCAGAAGAGGGTTAATGGAACCCTTCTTGTTGATATTAACTGAATCTTTATTATTATTATCATTATGAACATCAATGAGAGTACTTTCTATAACATTTTCGTTATTAGTGTCACTCTTGTAATCATCAACTTTACCTAAATCAATAAAATTGTCGATACTATAGAGATCCTTGAAAATCAAGTTTTCATTGCACTTACTTTGTCGCCGGTAAAGGACAGGAGGCACGTCTGGTTCAGCATTATCTAGCAAGATATTTTTGGACCCAGCTTGCATTCTTAAATGGCAAAAACGAGGTCCTGGTCCAACTTGTGTACTGGACTTATGTGTACTCACAGTTGATTTGGCTATAGACGATGTTCGACTTGCGGCTCCCATTGAACCACGAGAATCTTTCTTTAGATTAGCAATAGTCTCTGATTGACTTTGATAGCATTTTGTTTCTTTATCAATTAAACTCTCTTTACTTAGTACATCTTCATGTCCAATACTATGTATGCTGCTCTTTTTGCTAGATATGGAAGATTTAGTGCGATCACAAAGCTTATGATGAACTGAATGTTCTACGCCCGGATTATCACTTTTCTGTAATAACATTAATTCTACTTCTGTTTTATCAAAATCCTCGTTTTCTATGTTAGAAACATTTTTTTCTCTTTCATTTGAATGACATGTTTTGGTGACAATATTTCGATTAATATGTTCACTGATTTTATTGTTGTCAGAAATAGAAAGCGCTTGCTGAGCGATGTAAACGCCAGTCGTACTAGGACTGGATGTCTCATTTAAAACTTTAGTGTTTATTGAAGTGCTTTTAATGCTTAAATTTGATTTTAAAGATTTTATTTCAGCATTACAATTTAAACATGAAGAATTACTCATATCCCCGCTCAATAATGTTTGTGTTGACACAGTGTAATAACTTTCATTGTAACAAAAGGGTTTACTTTGTGATTTTGAACATGTACATGTATCGCAGTGCTTAGTAAGAGTATCCTGGATGCTATCTTCAAGGATTTTTGACATAAGTGACGCTGATATATTAAACTCATATTCGTTGGCGTCAAATGTATCAATATCATTAGTATTTTTTAATTGATTAGAACAAGATGGCTTTGAAGTTTTTGACATCACATATTGAGATACTCTCGCTTGAGTGTCAATAGGGAGCTAAAATTTAAAAAATCTTGTCAAAAATGTTTAAACACACAATAATTTATCAATGAGCATTATTTTATTTACTTACATTATCCAATTTTTGTGAAACAAAGTTATCAGGTTTACACTGTAACAACTGAATTGCCAAGTTCATGTCATTTTTATAGCGTTCCTGCAAATATAACAGAAAAGTTGAGTTTTTCCATAAGAAATACAGATGAGTAATGGGTGGGAGAATTAGGTTTGAACGGTGTTTTGTGGCACATGCTTATTGATTATTTTGTGCCAATATTGAGAGAATATTCTGCCCTCACTTCACACATATGGTTTCTAAAAGATGGCCACACTGCTAGAGACCATGGAGCTTCTTCGTGATTTCTTCCCTAGTAAATTAATAAGCCATTTCGGCGATATCTTCTAGCCACCCAGGACGCTGGATCTCACATTTATTTTTAGTTTAACTCTCAAAAGTAAAATCTATAGAACAAACCCGATGACCATTTCAGCACTAAAAGAAAATATCAACAAGTTTAACGGCATCCCAACATCACTAGAACAATGTAGCACAAAATACTGCAGCTAGATTCCAAGAATGTGTCCAATGTGGTGTGGATATAATTTGAAGACATAAGACAGTGTAGTATTAGAAAAATATTTATTTATATGTATAAATAAAATCACATTTGCTTACATTTTCCTTTTGCAGCATACTGTAATTGTGCTTAGATTCAGCTAATCTCACAGATAAGGTCGCAATATCTTTCGTTAACTGACTTTTTTCACTTTTCATCCTGTCAACCATTTGTAACAGCTTCTCTTCTAATACTTGGTTTAATTTTTGTATTTTTTTGTGTGAATCATATAACCTGAAAAAAGTATATTAAATATGTTACAAGCATTTAAAGTTATTTGAAGATATAGTTTTGTTTAAATGATTTTTTCAGATTGTATGAAGGACTTCATAAGATTAAATTACATTTATATCCCCTTTTAACCTTGTAGGCTTTTACTACAATTATATAAGATATGGCGAAAACAAAAACTCATGTGTGATTTTTTGTATCTTATCTCTTTTTCCATTTGACTACATTATTGGGAAAAACAAATTCAAAAAATATCATTCAACAACTACTAATATATCCACATACCAATAATGATATTTTATACTCAATATGTGATTACCTAAAATACAATATTATATTAAAAAAATAGAGGGAGAAACAATATTTTTTTACTGATGGTTTCACTAACCTCGCAAATTGTTTTGCTTTTATCATTTACTTGCAATTTCATGTTCCAGTATAAAAATAGCCATTAACCCAAAAAATATACAGTACAATACTAATAGGCTATTAGTATTGTATTGTATATTTTTTCGGAGTTAATGGCTATTTTATTACTTAAATCTCTTATTAATAAATTAAATTATATTATCTATATCAAGAATATTATTAAATTATTATTAAATACTCAAATCTTGTATTAAGCCAATAATAGCTTAATACAAGATTTGGAAATATTATTATATGTATACGATAGTTATCAATACGCAAATATATGTTCCAAGCAGTATTTATAATAGAATATATGGGTGGATTTAAATGTTAAAGTTTAAATATAATTAATATAGCAGTCAAATTAGAAATGATAGAAAACAAAAATAATTTATTTTTCATTATAACCAAATAGATTTAATATTTTTTTCTAATTTGGATTTTTATTTTATGTTTGACAGTCAGAAGCCATAAGGATCCTTTATACCAAATCCATATTACCACTAGGCATATTCCAAGTCATTACTATCATAAATGCAATGGTAACAGTTCATTGTTTGACATTCACTTGACCAATGATGAAAGCAAACCTTGTGATTCTTCAACTGTTTTAAGCAATATCATCTTGTCAATGTCCATAACATTATTCATGTACAATCACCAAAGGTAAGCAACATCAGGCGCAGTCAGCACTTCAAATATCAAATATGATAAAAGTTCAGTAGTAAAAGTAAATATCAGGAAAAAAAATTATATGATGAAGGAATTTTTTGACAACAGTTAAAGGTTAATCAAAAAAATCTGCTCATAATGTAGTTTAACAGATTCGCAGATTTAAACTTATCATTATAAGAAGAGACATTCAATCAGCATTGTTACTTTTTAATAACAAAGGACTTCTTGCTACCATTGGACCTTAACGAATTAGATGATCCAGAGAATTGTAACCACATATTGTTGCTACTACCGTCCGCCTAATCTGTATGCAATGCATATAGTAATTTAGCAATGTGCTAAAAAATTATTAATGGCCATTTAAACATCATAACCTTAAGAACAGGATGAAGTACATAAATCTGACAATAAACAGCTGTAATATGAGCAAACTAGGCATTAAATTCCAACTTACCATATATTACATTTGTTCAGCAGTGAAGTAATGAAGTTTTGGGGATGAAATGTGAAAATTTTTTTTTGATTGTTATTATTTTCATTAAAATAACTAATGAAAATAATAACAATAAAAAAAAAAAGATAAACTAAGAATGGCTGAAAACTAATTCCTTCAGTTAGAGAACAGAGGTAAGCTATGTACACTACTGTTCACTTCTTTATAAGTTAGAAATGGGGTATAATGAATATTTAAACAATTAACTTGAACAATCATCAAATAATACCAATTCAAATAAACCATATACATATAAATCATATACATAATAAAACATAACAGTCAAACATTGCCAGAAAAATAGTTTATTCAATTACCTTTCATGTTTCTCTCTCCATGTACCAACTTGCTCCTCTAGATCCTTTACTGTTGTTGTATACCTGACAAACTCTGCTTCAAGGCTTACAATATGTGTGTCTTTTTCTGCTAAATGTTGTCTCAGGTGTTCCAATTCAGCATGCAACTGTGCCTTATCCACATCATTGCACTCCTATTAATTATGGTGCGATATCAAAAATAAACAAAAAAGCAAAGTAGTGTTGTGATATATTTCTTATTAGTAATGTCATAAATTTTAATCAAAAAGGTAATAAAACAGAACAAATTTAGCAAATGAAAAAAGAAAAGCATTGTGCATTCTTATAATGAATTTTTCTTCATACTACAGAATATATTCAGATTGTATAGCATACATATTGGAAGAAAAGTGCAAATTATAATTGGATATTGTTCTTATAAATTAAAAAATTTCATTTTATATAATTGTTTAGTTATAATAATACAGATACTGACATAGTTTAAATTCCATATTTATTTTGCTTTTGTTTATACTTTATACTAAAATTAATCTAACTTTTCCTTGTAATTCAATGTTGAAATTACTAGTAATGACCAGACAGATGGCCCTTGTACTAGTTTTGAGTTTCAGTGATTAATTTCAAATAAGCATTCATAACTAAAGTTTGTTACAATGATAATAGTAATTATTTTTTCTCTTGTTAGGAAAAAATGTAGTTTCTTTGTATTTTAATGATGGTGATGAGAGAAAGAATAAGATGAACCAAATTTATATCCATTATCTTGCCTACTAGCAAATGAAACACCTACCACATAATTAGAACCATATTACCATTACCATACCATTATAAGAATTTAATACAAATAGGCACATATAATTCAAGAGCACTGTAGACATATTTCCTACATTTCACAAAGATGATAAAAAAGAAAAGCAAAGAAAAATGTGACTGGAGGAGCAAGGTAGGGCTCATCCACCTCTCTATACAAACATAATGAAATATAGTAAATATAAAAAAGTTACTATTACTCTAGATGATAGTTTCTCATGCTATACTACTTCAGAGAATAGGAATGGCATCTTACTGTTTTTAAATGATCTGTTAAGTTTTTTATAAAAGATGTATGTAAATGTAAAATGAGGAACGCGAAAAGAGTTGGGCCTATATATCCCTGCACTCACTGTACAAAACATATGAAAATGTTACCACTTAATGCTGATATTTTGTGAGGGTGTAGTACATCCCCCATCAAGACAGTAAAACAACTGCATAGTTCTATCACTATCATATATAGTTCTTTTATCCAAAAAAAAAACATGAACACAAGGTAAGTAATAGATTACATAAACAATAAAAAGAAAATGGAACAGATGTTCATAGAGAAGCACAAATTAAAAATTAATTCTTATTATTTTCATGTACCAAAACATGAAAACCACTCACTTAGACAATCACTAAGCAAATTAGTAATAAACATGGAATTTTTGATATTTAAATGGTATTGCAATAATGGCATTTCTTTGATTTTACAAGTCTGAAATATATACATAGGATCTGCTTGTAAGGATATTGATATATCTTATCCTCTAATTTTTCCACTACTGCTATATGTATAAGTTAAATAAAGAGAATTCGTTATGTTTATTTAAAGAATAGAAAGGTAAAAATTTATGGTATTTAAGTTATAAGATTATATTTTACCTTACAAGGGGATTTATTATTGCTTTCATCCATCACTAAAAAATATTCTACTTCACATTTCACATATCCAATTAGTTGTTTATAGTGAGCCACGTCACACGGAATGTGATTATTAACAGCTATTTTATCAAAAAGCCATCGTAGAAAACCAAAATAAAATAAAAATCAATCTTGACACAGTGATATTTACTTTAGGTGAAATGTTTAGCCAAGTGCGAATGTAAGTCAAAAACAGATAATATGCATTAATAAAAGTCTAAAAATATATTTCAGTGAAATGACTAAATTCGGTTTTCCCAATTCCCAAAAGAACTAAAATTTTAACAAGTCGCCAAATGGCAATCGTAACGTAATGACAATAATGACATTTTTGTCGATCGTTTGCAATTTTATAAAATATCTTTACTTATCTGTGAAACCGAGAAGGAAACTATAGATACATAATACTTTTCCGATTGAAAGAATTTGTTGTTTTTGATCCGGTATTACGCCTATACGATGAACAGAATATGAAAAAATTCATAATACATAATGAATATATTAATATTGTTTTGCTCAAAGTTTCCTGTACCGGATTTCCATGTTAAAATTTGCGCACAATCAAATATTAACGGTACAAAAATGCTTTTAATAATGCAATAATAACTCCTTATTCATCTTCACTTCCGTTTTCCTCTACAATGTAACATATATGGATTGTAGAGGAAAACGGAAGTGAAGATGAATAAGGAGTTATTATTGCATTATTAAAAGCATTTTTGTACCGTTAATATTTGATTGTGCGCAAATTTTAACATGGAAATCCGGTACAGGAAACTTTGAGCAAAACAATATTAATATATTCATTATGTATTATGAATTTTTTCATATTCTGTTCATCGTATAGGCGTAATACCGGATCAAAAACAACAAATTCTTTCAATCGGAAAAGTATTATGTATCTATAGTTTCCTTCTCGGTTTCACAGATAAGTAAAGATATTTTATAAAATTGCAAACGATCGACAAAAATGTCATTATTGTCATTACGTTACGATTGCCATTTGGCGACTTGTTAAAATTTTAGTTCTTTTGGGAATTGGGAAAACCGAATTTAGTCATTTCACTGAAATATATTTTTAGACTTTTATTAATGCATATTATCTGTTTTTGACTTACATTCGCACTTGGCTAAACATTTCACCTAAAGTAAATATCACTGTGTCAAGATTGATTTTTATTTTATTTTGGTTTTCTACGATGGCTTTTTGATAAAATAGCTGTTAATAATCACATTCCGTGTGACGTGGCTCACTATAAACAACTAATTGGATATGTGAAATGTGAAGTAGAATATTTTTTAGTGATGGATGAAAGCAATAATAAATCCCCTTGTAAGGTAAAATATAATCTTATAACTTAAATACCATAAATTTTTACCTTTCTATTCTTTAAATAAACATAACGAATTCTCTTTATTTAACTTATACATATAGCAGTAGTGGAAAAATTAGAGGATAAGATATATCAATATCCTTACAAGCAGATCCTATGTATATATTTCAGACTTGTAAAATCAAAGAAATGCCATTATTGCAATACCATTTAAATATCAAAAATTCCATGTTTATTACTAATTTGCTTAGTGATTGTCTAAGTGAGTGGTTTTCATGTTTTGGTACATGAAAATAATAAGAATTAATTTTTAATTTGTGCTTCTCTATGAACATCTGTTCCATTTTCTTTTTATTGTTTATGTAATCTATTACTTACCTTGTGTTCATGTTTTTTTTTTGGATAAAAGAACTATATATGATAGTGATAGAACTATGCAGTTGTTTTACTGTCTTGATGGGGGATGTACTACACCCTCACAAAATATCAGCATTAAGTGGTAACATTTTCATATGTTTTGTACAGTGAGTGCAGGGATATATAGGCCCAACTCTTTTCGCGTTCCTCATTTTACATTTACATACATCTTTTATAAAAAACTTAACAGATCATTTAAAAACAGTAAGATGCCATTCCTATTCTCTGAAGTAGTATAGCATGAGAAACTATCATCTAGAGTAATAGTAACTTTTTTATATTTACTATATTTCATTATGTTTGTATAGAGAGGTGGATGAGCCCTACCTTGCTCCTCCAGTCACATTTTTCTTTGCTTTTCTTTTTTATCATCTTTGTGAAATGTAGGAAATATGTCTACAGTGCTCTTGAATTATATGTGCCTATTTGTATTAAATTCTTATAATGGTATGGTAATGGTAATATGGTTCTAATTATGTGGTAGGTGTTTCATTTGCTAGTAGGCAAGATAATGGATATAAATTTGGTTCATCTTATTCTTTCTCTCATCACCATCATTAAAATACAAAGAAACTACATTTTTTCCTAACAAGAGAAAAAATAATTACTATTATCATTGTAACAAACTTTAGTTATGAATGCTTATTTGAAATTAATCACTGAAACTCAAAACTAGTACAAGGGCCATCTGTCTGGTCATTACTAGTAATTTCAACATTGAATTACAAGGAAAAGTTAGATTAATTTTAGTATAAAGTATAAACAAAAGCAAAATAAATATGGAATTTAAACTATGTCAGTATCTGTATTATTATAACTAAACAATTATATAAAATGAAATTTTTTAATTTATAAGAACAATATCCAATTATAATTTGCACTTTTCTTCCAATATGTATGCTATACAATCTGAATATATTCTGTAGTATGAAGAAAAATTCATTATAAGAATGCACAATGCTTTTCTTTTTTCATTTGCTAAATTTGTTCTGTTTTATTACCTTTTTGATTAAAATTTATGACATTACTAATAAGAAATATATCACAACACTACTTTGCTTTTTTGTTTATTTTTGATATCGCACCATAATTAATAGGAGTGCAATGATGTGGATAAGGCACAGTTGCATGCTGAATTGGAACACCTGAGACAACATTTAGCAGAAAAAGACACACATATTGTAAGCCTTGAAGCAGAGTTTGTCAGGTATACAACAACAGTAAAGGATCTAGAGGAGCAAGTTGGTACATGGAGAGAGAAACATGAAAGGTAATTGAATAAACTATTTTTCTGGCAATGTTTGACTGTTATGTTTTATTATGTATATGATTTATATGTATATGGTTTATTTGAATTGGTATTATTTGATGATTGTTCAAGTTAATTGTTTAAATATTCATTATACCCCATTTCTAACTTATAAAGAAGTGAACAGTAGTGTACATAGCTTACCTCTGTTCTCTAACTGAAGGAATTAGTTTTCAGCCATTCTTAGTTTATCTTTTTTTTTTTATTGTTATTATTTTCATTAGTTATTTTAATGAAAATAATAACAATCAAAAAAAAATTTTCACATTTCATCCCCAAAACTTCATTACTTCACTGCTGAACAAATGTAATATATGGTAAGTTGGAATTTAATGCCTAGTTTGCTCATATTACAGCTGTTTATTGTCAGATTTATGTACTTCATCCTGTTCTTAAGGTTATGATGTTTAAATGGCCATTAATAATTTTTTAGCACATTGCTAAATTACTATATGCATTGCATACAGATTAGGCGGACGGTAGTAGCAACAATATGTGGTTACAATTCTCTGGATCATCTAATTCGTTAAGGTCCAATGGTAGCAAGAAGTCCTTTGTTATTAAAAAGTAACAATGCTGATTGAATGTCTCTTCTTATAATGATAAGTTTAAATCTGCGAATCTGTTAAACTACATTATGAGCAGATTTTTTTGATTAACCTTTAACTGTTGTCAAAAAATTCCTTCATCATATAATTTTTTTTCCTGATATTTACTTTTACTACTGAACTTTTATCATATTTGATATTTGAAGTGCTGACTGCGCCTGATGTTGCTTACCTTTGGTGATTGTACATGAATAATGTTATGGACATTGACAAGATGATATTGCTTAAAACAGTTGAAGAATCACAAGGTTTGCTTTCATCATTGGTCAAGTGAATGTCAAACAATGAACTGTTACCATTGCATTTATGATAGTAATGACTTGGAATATGCCTAGTGGTAATATGGATTTGGTATAAAGGATCCTTATGGCTTCTGACTGTCAAACATAAAATAAAAATCCAAATTAGAAAAAAATATTAAATCTATTTGGTTATAATGAAAAATAAATTATTTTTGTTTTCTATCATTTCTAATTTGACTGCTATATTAATTATATTTAAACTTTAACATTTAAATCCACCCATATATTCTATTATAAATACTGCTTGGAACATATATTTGCGTATTGATAACTATCGTATACATATAATAATATTTCCAAATCTTGTATTAAGCTATTATTGGCTTAATACAAGATTTGAGTATTTAATAATAATTTAATAATATTCTTGATATAGATAATATAATTTAATTTATTAATAAGAGATTTAAGTAATAAAATAGCCATTAACTCCGAAAAAATATACAATACAATACTAATAGCCTATTAGTATTGTACTGTATATTTTTTGGGTTAATGGCTATTTTTATACTGGAACATGAAATTGCAAGTAAATGATAAAAGCAAAACAATTTGCGAGGTTAGTGAAAACATCAGTAAAAAAATATTGTTTCTCCCTCTATTTTTTTAATATAATATTGTATTTTAGGTAATCACATATTGAGTATAAAATATCATTATTGGTATGTGGATATATTAGTAGTTGTTGAATGATATTTTTTGAATTTGTTTTTCCCAATAATGTAGTCAAATGGAAAAAGAGATAAGATACAAAAAATCACACATGAGTTTTTGTTTTCGCCATATCTTATATAATTGTAGTAAAAGCCTACAAGGTTAAAAGGGGATATAAATGTAATTTAATCTTATGAAGTCCTTCATACAATCTGAAAAAATCATTTAAACAAAACTATATCTTCAAATAACTTTAAATGCTTGTAACATATTTAATATACTTTTTTCAGGTTATATGATTCACACAAAAAAATACAAAAATTAAACCAAGTATTAGAAGAGAAGCTGTTACAAATGGTTGACAGGATGAAAAGTGAAAAAAGTCAGTTAACGAAAGATATTGCGACCTTATCTGTGAGATTAGCTGAATCTAAGCACAATTACAGTATGCTGCAAAAGGAAAATGTAAGTAAATGTGATTTTATTTATACATATAAATAAATATTTTTCTAATACTACACTGTCTTATGTCTTCAAATTATATCCACACCACATTGGACACATTCTTGGAATCTAGCTGCAGTATTTTGTGCTACATTGTTCTAGTGATGTTGGGATGCCGTTAAACTTGTTGATATTTTCTTTTAGTGCTGAAATGGTCATCGGGTTTGTTCTATAGATTTTACTTTTGAGAGTTAAACTAAAAATAAATGTGAGATCCAGCGTCCTGGGTGGCTAGAAGATATCGCCGAAATGGCTTATTAATTTACTAGGGAAGAAATCACGAAGAAGCTCCATGGTCTCTAGCAGTGTGGCCATCTTTTAGAAACCATATGTGTGAAGTGAGGGCAGAATATTCTCTCAATATTGGCACAAAATAATCAATAAGCATGTGCCACAAAACACCGTTCAAACCTAATTCTCCCACCCATTACTCATCTGTATTTCTTATGGAAAAACTCAACTTTTCTGTTATATTTGCAGGAACGCTATAAAAATGACATGAACTTGGCAATTCAGTTGTTACAGTGTAAACCTGATAACTTTGTTTCACAAAAATTGGATAATGTAAGTAAATAAAATAATGCTCATTGATAAATTATTGTGTGTTTAAACATTTTTGACAAGATTTTTTAAATTTTAGCTCCCTATTGACACTCAAGCGAGAGTATCTCAATATGTGATGTCAAAAACTTCAAAGCCATCTTGTTCTAATCAATTAAAAAATACTAATGATATTGATACATTTGACGCCAACGAATATGAGTTTAATATATCAGCGTCACTTATGTCAAAAATCCTTGAAGATAGCATCCAGGATACTCTTACTAAGCACTGCGATACATGTACATGTTCAAAATCACAAAGTAAACCCTTTTGTTACAATGAAAGTTATTACACTGTGTCAACACAAACATTATTGAGCGGGGATATGAGTAATTCTTCATGTTTAAATTGTAATGCTGAAATAAAATCTTTAAAATCAAATTTAAGCATTAAAAGCACTTCAATAAACACTAAAGTTTTAAATGAGACATCCAGTCCTAGTACGACTGGCGTTTACATCGCTCAGCAAGCGCTTTCTATTTCTGACAACAATAAAATCAGTGAACATATTAATCGAAATATTGTCACCAAAACATGTCATTCAAATGAAAGAGAAAAAAATGTTTCTAACATAGAAAACGAGGATTTTGATAAAACAGAAGTAGAATTAATGTTATTACAGAAAAGTGATAATCCGGGCGTAGAACATTCAGTTCATCATAAGCTTTGTGATCGCACTAAATCTTCCATATCTAGCAAAAAGAGCAGCATACATAGTATTGGACATGAAGATGTACTAAGTAAAGAGAGTTTAATTGATAAAGAAACAAAATGCTATCAAAGTCAATCAGAGACTATTGCTAATCTAAAGAAAGATTCTCGTGGTTCAATGGGAGCCGCAAGTCGAACATCGTCTATAGCCAAATCAACTGTGAGTACACATAAGTCCAGTACACAAGTTGGACCAGGACCTCGTTTTTGCCATTTAAGAATGCAAGCTGGGTCCAAAAATATCTTGCTAGATAATGCTGAACCAGACGTGCCTCCTGTCCTTTACCGGCGACAAAGTAAGTGCAATGAAAACTTGATTTTCAAGGATCTCTATAGTATCGACAATTTTATTGATTTAGGTAAAGTTGATGATTACAAGAGTGACACTAATAACGAAAATGTTATAGAAAGTACTCTCATTGATGTTCATAATGATAATAATAATAAAGATTCAGTTAATATCAACAAGAAGGGTTCCATTAACCCTCTTCTGCTAAACGTTTCTTCGTCACCTTTGCAGCCATTGAAGACTCATAATTTTTCAAATAGTTCTGAGTACAATAATAATAATAATAGACATAGTGTTAGCAGTCAGCAAAATCCGCCTAAAATTGATAATATGTTAAACGATTACAACATTGACAATAACTCACAAAATAATAATGGAGATAATTTAAATATGACCAAATACGATGTTTTACATTCGACTGATAATCAAGGTGTAAAGATATTTAATTTCGATCGCTATGAACAAGATAAAAGTAATCAATACACACGACCTCTAAAAAAAATTGACATGTCCCAACTTCATGCAATTGAAAATACAAAGATTTCTAAAGACTACCCTCCAATGTGTAATTTAGCAAGTTTTCATAAAAAGACTGAGACAAGAGATACAAGACAAGCAAAATTAGCGTTACCTGCAATTGTTAACGTATACCCTAATCTAACGCAAACACATCTAAAAGTGAATGAAAACACAAAAGTTTTTACTAATGAGCAAAGTACAAGTTCTCTGTCAAGCGACGATAGTGCAGCTTTATTGCAAAAGCAGCAATTGTTAAGAGTAGCAGAGTGGGTTGAGAAGAATCTGGAACAACAAAATAATTTTAGCGATCCTTTAGAAGACGAATGTAATTTTGTGAATCGGAGTATAAGACGTGACAGTAAGTTGAACAGACTTACTGAAACTATAAATGAACTCGCGCTCAATGTGCCACATCCCGTTAGCAAATTTTCTAAACCCTCTAAGAGAGGTACTCACAACTGGGCTCATAACAACATTGGAATCAAAAACGCTACTCACGACAAACAAACTAGTCATTCTCTCTCAAATGCAAAAGTTACCAAAAATGTCGTAAAAGAGACAATATTTCCAGTTGAAAGTGGTGAAGTCACTGTTACTGAAATAAATGTTGCTAACACGATGTCTAGCAATGCAGGCAATGCTTCAAGCTTTGAAATGTGCAACCCCTTAGCGGACAATTTAAAGTCCGGAGCCGATAAAGATATTTCACCAGAAGATTTAGCAAGAATGGAGTACAATGTCAAGAAGTTTTTGTTAAGCGGTCCTCATTGGGTAAATCCAAATTCTATTAGCAGAAGTCGGCGAACTAGCAGTAAAACTGAGACTGACGTATAATACACATTACAGGCGTTCATATAGTCTTTTCATAGGGTGTCTAACAAAAAGGTGTGTAAACCATGGTATTCACAATTCATCTCTTGATAGAATAAAAATATATTCAACTCTAAACTTTATTCATTGCCTGTTAATTAGATACTATTACCGATAACATTCACCAAAAAAACACTTCAAATTTTACTTTATAATTCTTTGAAATCGGAAACTACTTAAGTTTGATTTCATTTTTCAAAATCTAATAAAGTATAATAATACTGTATTAAATGTGACATTTATTTAAATATTATTGAGAATGTTCAAAAATCAGGTTTTAATATTACGTAGAGACGTAGGGAATTACAGTCCAATATGTTATTTTTTCACACAAAGACTATTTTGGAGTAGTTCCTGGTTTGCTTAACTTTTTTTAGACACTCTGTGTTGATTGAATTCGTAACATTCCATTTTAAATCTTATCGAAAAAAAATTGGCATAAACTATGCCACTTTATAAATCAGTATTTAATTTGCAGCTATTATTCAAATTTATTGTATATTGTTATTTAAAATGTACTTTTTCTCTTCGTCGTACATCTAAACGTCCACGAAGTTTACTGTAACATTTATTATATCCTACAATTCCCATGAACTAAAAGTTGGTATTATCATTTTGGTTAGATTCACAATAATTTTATGTAGTTACTTAAACATGTCGACGTTTAAATCACTATCTACCTCCGCAAACTATAACATTTTAGGAGACCACACAAACATAATAAAGCCATTTAATTAAGATTTTATATTAGTAAGAAAGTGTGTAAAGAGGCATCTTACTGAAAAGTACAGTGGATGCTAAAACAAGAATTATCATGTTTGTAGTTCTTTTTCTCTTTAGCTGAGACTTAAAATATTAAAAATATTAGGTGAACAACGAGATGGAGACTAATTAATGCGTTTTACACAAAATAATTAAGTAACTAAAGTGTTTTATAGTAATGATAATGGCTAGTCATGTTGGTAATGATAATTATCTTTACCACATAATTAAAGTCATTAAAGTCACTACATACCAAAATCCTTAAAATAGGGTAAAACAAAGTTCCAACTACTATTGGTTTTACAATAATTTAAACCATTGTCACTGAGGATAGCGAGAATACGACGATGATTTAAATGTGTCTGATAGAGATATAATACATCTCGTTGATATTCGGTAAGAGCTTGATAAAAAAGGAGATTTCGCATATCTGCTTAATGATTTGCAATACTAGTCATAGTCATAATCCAAGATGTTTAATTTTGATAAATTCAATATTTGTAAGCATTTGTGTGTTACTTTAGTTATTAGTAATTAATTACGCATAAAGATGCTGCTAGTAGTAAAGATGTATAGGCGTAGTATAGGATCGAGAGAAAAACAAAGTATTAAGTCAGACACTAAAGTGCATTAAAGTTTCTATTGATGTGATAAATACAAAATGTAAAAATTTACTTTCACATGTGTACAAAACGAGTTTTATAGCACGAAAACTGTTTAAAAAGTAATTTTAAGGCATACATCAACATTCCGTTCACATAATGTCGATCTATACAACGTACAACTTACATAAAGTCCGTCGATTGTGAATTACTACTTAATAAGTGATAATAATCAAATATATATTTTCTTTACTAATATAACACTTTATAGTCATGTGATAAGAGATGAACACACAGTTAGTTTGGAGAAATTTTTAAATATTACATTTTTTCTACTGAATATGCTTATTGCAAATAATGTATTATAATTGTATTTAAAAAAAATAATAGAAAAAAGAAACGTTTGATGTACTTCAGGCAAAATTGTAATAAATATTAAAAGCCGATTTCTAGATAGATTTTATCGGTCATAATGAGGGTGAGGTAGTGGTTTACAAAAATTGGAGACTAGCAAATAATCGAGTTCGATAAAAAGAGTTCGATTTATGATATTTACCGCCGGCTACGGTACAATCTACTGAAAGGTTAAAAAGAATGTGTTGCCTAAATGGCGTGTTCTACTTTTCATTTTATATTTATATCTCCAATTTTATTTTCTGCAGTGTTGTTATTATAGATCTTATTGCTATTTTTCTGGTAAAACACGATACACGTAGTTTTGTTGAAAATAGCAAGAACTTACCAGCAAATTAATATTAAATAGTTACACAGTTTACTTTTTATTACAGTATACTTTTTATGTGTATAGATTTGTTGTGTCTGTACGTATGTATGTATAACTTGAGTCTGAACTGAAAACATTATAAAATTATTTAGAAAAAAATATAGAAAACCTCTCATCGTAATTACGCGGAATCAGATTTGAACGTATCCTTTTATATTGGATTTTAAACAACCACAAAAAGGACTTCTATTGGTTTTAATTTTATTTTATTTATGAATGTGAATATATGAACAGTCTTCAGCTTTTATCACGTGACATAACTACTGTGCTTTGCTTTAATAAATACAGCAAACAAATGTGTTTTTTTAAATATAATAATTCCAATAGGATGGAATATATTTTTTAAATAGATTAGGTAAACGACACCATAGTTTGTACTATTGCAAAGCTTATTTTCACTCGTATTTATAATTGTTAAATTGAGCACAATTTATGTCTTGATGTTAGTAAGTGTAAGTTTCCATTGATATTATTAACTTTCGATTGACATAGTGACGACTAATTGGCTGAGTTGCGGGGCCCCCCGTGTCAATGGTCGCGGGTTCGATACCCGCATCAGAATAACTATGTATATATGGCATATAGATATTTATTCCGAGTATGGTAGCCTTGCCAATCCGCATTGGACACATTAACGTCAGTTCTTCCAAAAATGGGGAGGCCCGTGCTCAGCAGTAGGACATATATGTTTTTTATTTTCAAGTTATTCACGCGTTTATTTTAATGGATTTTTATTTTAATAACTTTTTGTCACATATGGAGCAAGATCCGTGCGACACTAGACGTATGTTAAAGTATTATAATAAAGCCATTTTTGCATACATTTCAAATACTGTTTTGTCGATTGTACTAACAAAAAATAGAAAAATAAATTTTCTTATGCTTTTGCTACATGATAGTAGCCTTAAAGATTGATGCTCAAGTTAGCTGGTGCACTTTCATTTTTGTCCATGAGAATACAAATTCAATAAAAAAATAAGCTTTACTATTTTAACAAATGTCTGGTTGCTCTGGAATCTAAATCCATTATATGTATTTAAGTGATATTTTAATTCTCATATACACATTTAAATGTTATATCAATTTTGTATTACGATTTTATATACGTAGTCTCAATCGAGATATTAGTTTATATTGAATATTACGCAATAAATCAGCTTGTTTGAATTATAAACAGTAAAGCTAAGGCGGGTCCCTAAGAGCAATAAATATTGTAGCTTCAACGGCGTAACGTGTTTATTTATTAAATATTTGGCGAAATAATGATGATTTTCCTTTAGTATAACTTGCCTTTAATATAAAATACCTGCAAATTAAAATTATGCATTATATTAAGTTTATTTTGTGACTTTCGGTATAGAATAGCCACTTTATTTCTTTCCATGGATGCCGTAACAGGAGACTGGGAGAAAATTCCAATAGATGAGCTACAGAGAGTACTTGATAAATAAAAACCTACCTGCTATCCTCAATACTTATCCCTATTTATGGGGATTATGTTAAAGGCCTTTTATTTTAAGTAAAGCTAATCTCCACCCGTGGACTGTTAGGACTGTATTGATGATTACATTGCGTATCACATCAAAAAGAATCATATTTGCCGAGCTACAATTGTCAAGCTTAAGTAATAGTGTGTTCCTCATATATTTTGAAGTACTAATTACTCTTGGTAATTTGGTCCTCCCACTCCCATAATGACACTTTCCTGAAGGATCGGCAACGCTTCCGTATTGTCTATGACGCTCTGGATGTCTATGGGCCGCGTTAATTACTTTCCGTCAGGTGACATGCTTGCTCGTTTGCCTTCCTATACCATAAAAAAAGATTGCTTGCCCAGTGAAAATATTTTCAAAATATATTTTGAAAATATTTTCACTGGGCAATGTATCTTTTTTGAATAAGGTAGGCCAGTGATTCTCAACCTTTTATTTTGTTGTGGTACACTTTGAACATATATGCATATCTAAAATTCGGTGTCATTTAAGAATTTGGTGGCACATAAAAATGGTTGAGAATCATTGAGGTAGGCAAATGAGCGAACAGGTCACATAGTGCTAAACGTACTGCAGATTTCTTAGGTATGCAACTAATAATGTTAGGTAAGTGAAAGATGCGACTAATATGAGGGGAATGGTGAAGTAAAAGAAGAGAAAGGGGGTTGGGTCTCCAGCTTTCAACGCCTACCGAAGGGATATATTAATTACTAAGAGGAGTAGATATGTGTCCTGGAGTGGAAACTGCACACTGGCAAAAGGGGAAAAGAGTACGAAATGCGGTAACAAAATATTGCTTCGAATATCACTTCTCACCGATAGTCTGCGCGGGTAAAGTACTTCCCCAGTCGAGCCGACCCATTCATGTTGTTATATTCATTCATATTCATATACGGCTCTACTATAATGGTAGAGCCGTTTAACAACATATATTAAAATGTATGATGAACAACAGATCATTGTAGTTAACTGTTCAACAGCGCATGTAGCATCGTAAAGCTACTAACGGGGAGGGGCTTATCGTTCATCAGAACGACATCTGTGGCCTTCACATTTTCAAAATCACTTCGAATAACGCTATTGTTTATTCGGCCTTGTGCTACCGCCGTTGCTATTGTTCGCATCTTCAGTTTTCGCCTTAACATAAAATTTCACCTTGGATGATTTATAATTAACAGACGCAATTGTTTGTTTTTATCTTATCCAGCAGGTATATAGTTTTATTTGTGAGCAGGTAGGTATTTTGACATAGCATTGTTCGAGCTTTATTGTCTGATTATTTTAAACGTGATATTTAGTTAGCATTGTAGACTGTGCACCTACCTGTTTTCGGTGACGGTGGCTCTAATGAATTCGATTATTTATAATTTAAATTAGATTGTACAGGATATAAAAACTTTAAGCAAAAATTCATGTCATCTTATGTTTTTATGAATCGGTGAACGATATATTATTTATGTACGTTCACCGATTCATTCTCTTGGTCTCTCGGTCATTGTAATGAGTTTGTCATGCAAATAAATTTAATTAATTCTAAACTCACACATTGTGTTAAATCGTAGAATATCTGTATCCAAGTTTACTCATATTAAGTAAAATTTTACTTATACACACGTAAACCAAATGAATTAATCAATATGTAAATAGGGTATATTATATATCGATCATTATGTTATTGAATTATTTCAAAATATATAAAAAGTCTTTAAATAATCCGAAGTAAGCATGGTGGGCTTATAGTTCAGGCGATATGCAATTGTTTACTTTCAGATTATTTATTTTACTATTATTGAAAAGTAAATTATTTACTTCTACTTCTGCAACATTGCTTTAGGTAATGATACAGGAGACAGGTCTTCTTAAAAAGAAAACCGTACTTGCGTATTCTTTTAAAAGCGTAGTATAAATTTGCTAATTTTACTTGTAACTAAAAAAATGCTAAGAAATGAATAAAACGTTATTTGTGTGTACAGTAAAAGCTCTTTATACGCGGGGTATACGTTTCATAAATATGCGCGAATACAGAAACCGTGAATGGTATTTTATATGGGATTATAGGGGATACGTTCCTAGGTAACAAAATAAAAAAAAACATATATAACAAAATCTATTAATTTGAAGATTTTGAATATTTTGATTAATTATCTTAAGGCTTAGGCAATGGTTTGAAGAATTGTGTTATTTTCTCTTGCTTGGCAGTTTTTACAAGCTCCTTCAATTTAGATTGATACGCAGCAGTCGCATTAGCAATTTTCCTCTTAAAAATAAGACTTCGTTCCATAGACGAATCAATGTTCAAAAAGAAAACGCAAAGCTCGTTTGCCATTTTTAAACCTTCACTAAGATTTTTCACATTTCACATTTGACGGCATTTGGGTTGGATACCTATTGGAATCCTTTTATTATTATGTATGTACTTATTAGATCCGCGAATATAGAAATTTTTTGCCGCGAATAGCGGAATTGGGTCGCATTTTTTTCATCCGCGAATAGTGAAAACGCGAATGAAGGAAGCGCGAATAAGGAGCTTTTACTGTACTGCATATTATTTGCAACGATTTCACACCGCGTAGTGACTTAATATGTGTTCCCTACAAGTAAGGTTTTTGGTTCGCATTCACACGCTCAGCGCTCAGCGCATACCGTTCAACGTAACAATGAGCGAAATGTATAGAATTTAGAATATACGCCGTTATCCCCGGAACCGTTTTAAGTCGATACGTGATTTAGTTGAAATCACAACCAGAAACATGCGCGTCCCGATGACCATTCGGTGTGCATTACCGTAGTAACGCTTTTAAATGCTACACTGCTCCATTACTTCGTACTGCTTAATAATGTTACTGTAAAAATAGGGATAGTTTGATATTTGGACTTGTTTTCCAAATGTTCCAGCTTTTGGATGGAATTTTGAATTAAGTGTGTTCTCTTTCAATGCAAGCCTTGGGCTTTTTTGTTCCACAATTAAATTACATATCTATCTTGTAGCTTAAACTAGCTCTGGTACTTGAAATATTTAGTTTTTGTTCAAAACTTACGATACATAGATTGTTATATAATAGTATTTTTTTTAAAAAGACCAGCATTGTTATTAGCATTAAAAATATTTAACATTCTATCCAGGTAAAGTAATCCTGACGATTAATTTGCTCAGTGGCGGGGCCCTCCGCCTGCGGAGTCAATGGTCGCGGGTTCGATATATCGATTTCAAATAAATATATGTATGGATTACAAATATTTATTTCTAGTCTGGTAACCCCGCCAATCCGCATTGAACAAGCATGGTGGGTTTAACGTCCGTTCCACCAGAAATGGCCAAGGCAAGAGGCCCTTGCTCAGTAGTGTGACATATATGGGCTGTTAACAAAAAAGTAATCCTTGTGCTAGAAACATGTGACCACGTTAATAGTTCAATGGTAGGTGTCGTTCCGATCATGTGGTGTTAGATTAATATTGTATGGAAAGGCATTGTTCAAAGTGGCTCCTCTGTCTTGAAACTGAGCTGAAACGATGTAAGATGCATCACTACAGAGGAAGAGGAACTTTGAGCCTCTCAGTCCTCAGGTGAAGTCGGGACCTCTATCCAACAGGGAAGATGGTTCGCTTAAAACGACCTGGTAAACGACGATATTTCACCATCGACGTAGTTATTAAAACCGGTGCCTCAAATATTATTTGATGTAAATTTTCGAGCAATTCATGTCATAAGTTAACATCACGCCTGTGCCTACGTGAATTAACCGTTAGTTGTTTAAAGGGTTATTATCTACGCTACTGCAATTCTGTCTTCTGCAACAGAATATCTCGTTTTTTACACAGTCAATATTTTTATTTGGATATTTACGATTAAGATTTTTATTGAGTTTTAATCGAATGTTTTACAACTTATTACTTACTTTGAGTATAATTGCTATATCAACCAATTGTTAAGATAATTTTTAAAGACTTTCAGTTAAATTCGTAGGGTTTATGTATTGACAAAATATGCTTTGTGAATTAAAGAAAGACACACTCAATTAAATACTCGAGCAAAATGCTTGTTACCCTTACAGAAAAGCAGCGTGAACAAAAATGTTTTAATAATAAATATCCAATTTTAAAATTTTGTAATTACACTTTTTAATAACACCAACGTAAACTTAAAAATAAAATATATACAGTAGATAGGCAACCGCATCTAATTGGGAATAAAAAAGAAGGCTTTATTGATTGATTGGATTGAAGAGATGGTTTACAAAATACTTGGTTATGCCCTATATGTCGTAAATGCCGTATTAAATAAGTTAACTGTCTGTGTGTATTATGGTTTTTTATTTTAATAATAATAAATAAATGTTAGATAAAATCATAAATGTGTTATTATTTATATAATATTATTGGAATACAGAATTCTAGGTATTTGTTTGATATTGTTTATAACGACTCTACGTTGTAACAGAATTATTAATATGTAATTTATAATTTTCGTATGTGGGTCGCCCAACTGGATGACATCCTATGGGGCGCCCCAGCTACCGCTGGAGAGACATGATCGAGGATGACTTGCGCAACCTTCATATCTGCAACTGCCAGGAGGTGCGCAGGACAGAGCACGGTGGCGTAAGATTTGTTAGGAGGCCAAGATCCATTTTGGGTCGCTGCGCCAACAAAGTTAGTTAGTTTTTTTATCATTTATTGTAGAGATTATATATAGAGTAAGTGGTTAGGTTGAATCAATCGAATTCTTGTCAATAAATACTAAAGCGTGTATTAATATTAATAAAACCACTATAAATATTAACTTTCAGAAGTGAAAACACCATTCCTCCCCAAAACACATCATTGAGTCCTGTTATTCACTTTAAAATATACTCATGTAGTTGTAATTATTATGTTAACCAAAAATATGTATACCACAGGTTTGGAATTAGTTAATGCTCTGTACTTTCTTATAAATGGACTCAGAAATTGTATTGAAAAGTTTATTAAGTGTGAAAGGCGCGGAGAAAGCTTTCACACGACGGGTCAGTAATATAAGTACGTGCTTTGTCGCCATCGGTCAGTGGTCCAACTGCCAAGGTTAGTGGTTATTTGGTAACTATCAAATTGAGTCATTTGGTTATTTGGTAACCGTCTCTGCCATTTGTGTGGTGTCTGGCATAAAACAGGACCACTATAGGAACACATCGATTTTGAAGGAGGTGAATGCCTAGTAGTTGGCTGATACAGTCATATCAGTCATTGATGATTGATGACGATAAGTATCAGTTAGGTTAATATAAGTGTGGATGTATCATAATGTTGAGTTTAATTCTGATTATCAAACGGTATTACTAACTACACTAAGTAATTAGTACCTGGCATGTAGAAAAATTAACAAATTAATTACTTTAAAATTAAATATGCGTTTTACTAATAAAAGGTAATTTTTCGGCATTCCTTTCATTGTTTTGGTTTCATAATTCCTATTGCACATTAATTTTTAAGGCCAATAGGACCTATAATGGGCTTAAAAATTAATAATCTATATTAGCTATAGGTGATTTGTAAAAGTATACTTTTTCCTTGCATTTGAATGAATATTCAGAATCGTCTGCCAGGAATCATTTGTAAATAGGAATAAACTAAAGACCGGCGCTAAACGTTTCTGCAATGCCGATGACGCTACGGATGTTTATGTGCTGCGTTGTATGCTTGCTCGTTTCCCTTCCTAACAAAATTCTAATTATATTTGATGATATAAAAGATGATTCTTAAATTATAATATAATATAATAATTTTTACATCTCAGAACATTTCCTTTGTTATATGTATAAACTTTTTAAAAAATTTAGCTTTTTAGTTGTATTGTATAAATTGTTTTGAGTATCTGTCACCTCTTGACACACAACCCATCAATTCCTTACCCCCATATCAACAAGTTTCAAATTTATTTTATTTTGTATATACATCGAATGTAATCCATAGGAAAAGTGTACACAGTGATACCTACTGCTACAATCAAAACATACTTAACCAAATATTCGAATAAAAGGATATATTATTGTTCTATTTTTATATTGTTGTTTAAATCAAAGTAAGCTTAGTTTATGTTACTCAATTAATATCTTACATAAACTTTAGTGTAGCGTAGTTTTTCATGATTCTTCACTTTATAGAAACCTTATCATGCTATATATGCACAATTTCATTTGGGTCCCATGGTTGCGTATTACTCTAAGTTGTTTTTTTGATAGTTGTTAAAAATAATCCTAATCCTTAATAAATAAAGTCCTCATCCTATTTTTAAAATAAATAATAGTCTGCACTATGGGATTGGAAGTTTGTGAGATCGTGCACAGATCATCGTACGATTTTTCCGGGGTGGACGTTAGGTTAGGTTAGGAGGAGTGGGGGTTCGTCCTACACTACGTTTGGTAAGACGTGGAGTCTACTTTAGCAATCGAGCGAGTATAAATTCTTAATCGTGTTAGTAGAGAATTTTTTGTCAAGTTCTTCTCACGAGCAAGTCATTGATAATTCGTTATAAAAATTTCATTGATTCTATTCTTTTGTTAGAAAAACAGCAATACGAGCCTATGATAGATACAGAATCACCATCATTGGGTCAAGACACATTGGGCTGTAAATTCTCTGAAACATCGCTTCGTTGATCTCTGTGCTCAAAAATTGAATGACCTGTTTGAAGAGATTTCGTCATCGCATTACTGCTTTCATTATTTATTATCAATTTGTACAAAGCGTTATAAGCTTTTGGCAATGAGCTTAGAAAGATATATATGCACTTCTATAGCTAATTACTATCATATGAGACCTGTACATTACTATTTCTTTACTTTAATTGTTTAATTTACAATGTTCAGTGGTGGACAAAGATTTACAACTGGAGAAGCGTGTGAAATGCTTCAATAAAGACGAAGACAAGATTAATGAATGGCGGAGACAGTGTGGATGTATTAGAACTAGTGATAAGTTGAGGCGTATTCTCGACACTTTTCCTTCACCGCCACCTCCCAGTCCAACCGACGATTGTGTAATTATACAAAAATGATTATTATCAATCTATTTTTTGTCGTATTAAAGTACATATATAATCGTAATAATCATAATCATATTATTTTCGTCATCATCATCAAAGCATTACAACCGTGGTAAGTATATTTTTCCAGTTGGATCTTAGTTGGGCTTTTTCTCTCCAACTCCTCACACCGATTGCTTTTACGTCGTCCTCGACTCCATCTAGCCATCTGAGCCTAGGCCTTGCGCGGCTTCTACAACCATCTGGTTTGCCGTCTTGCAGGCGTTTAGCTTCGTCCATCCGTATTACGTGTCGAGCCCAACGATGCTCTACAATTTTGATGGTTTTGTTAAAGTTCGGCTCATTGTACAGGTGTCCCTAGTGTAACACGGTTAATTCGTATCGTACTATCTCGAAACCATGTTATACGAGACTTTTTTATTTATTTATTTAAATTATTATTTTATTTATTTATTAAGTTAATTATGTATTATATGTACATAATATAAACCTAGGCAATGTCTACTGTGTTATATTGGAATCAAGTCTTAAGGTGTAAAATTTTGTGATGGCTGAAATTTCATTCCAATAAAACATATAAATGAAATAGTAAGTTAACTTCAAGTGTTTAATCAAAAACAAAAGTATGAAATCTAATACATAAATTAAAAATAACAAAAAAAATATTCGAAAATAAGAATAATTATGTAATAAATGGAAATGGCTCATTGGGATCACAAAATTAATCATCACTCTCATTAGAAATTACAGCTAATCTTTCTACATATAGCTAATCTTCAAATAAAGTTGATTGAAACTCTTCTTCACTACTTATATATACCATCATCACAAAAGGTATCTAAAATAATTGTTATTCCTTGTTTGTTTCGATTTTGCAATTCTTTCAGAATTCTTCTCAAGGGAGCTAAAGAACTTTGCAATTCTGTTATAAATTTTCTCTTTGAAGGTTTTCTTTTGAACAAATATCTTCTAATTGGGAGTTACCCTTATTCACAAGTAAAAAAAATTCAGTTGGGAATTCCCCTTATTCACAATTGAAAAAAATCCAGTTGGGAATTCTCCTTACAGTTTGTAATTTGTGTTGTTAAATGAAAATGGATTTTTTTAAAACTTTCTTATATCAAAACCGTGTTACTTTAAATGCATTTTTTTAAATCGTGTATTCAAATTTTGGTACCGCATTATATCGAAACCGCGTTTTACAAGTACCGTGTTATACGAGGGACACTTGTACAGCTTATAAAGCTCTTGGTTGTAAAGTGTATTATTTTCGTTACAGAAATATTTTACCGATTTTTTACATTTTAAGTCATTCAACTGGGAACTTAAAATGGGAAATGTCCTACATTGGTGAAAAACGTCGCAAGGAAACCTCCATACTGGATAGTACTTTCGAAGAGATGAAGTCTGTAAATCGAATATTAACGAAATTCACCAATCGTCAATGATGAAATATAATTGGATACTATTTTACTTTTCGTTTTCTAACCTTATAAAACAGCAATAATAGCTTATATTGCTTATTTATTTTTTATAATATATTAATTTGTTGTGGTTGGTTACGATGGAACCTGACAGTGAAATAAGATAATTTTGGCGTAGGTAGCAAACAAGACGACGTGTGTATCGGCTTTTTGCGCTGTCCACCAGCCAGTGCCATTCCGGTCACCAGTTTCAGAAAAATATAAAGTCAGCAATACAGACGGCGCTGCGTATTCTGTGGAAAATATTAGAGAACAAGTAATTTTTGCATTTTATTTGGATTTGCAATTGCCAGTTATGATAAATCGCATTGATCATCAAATCTTGAATGATACTTAAGGGTTACTTCAAAACATAAGGGTCGTGGATTCGATGTTAAAAAATGCTTTACACACATAATCCCATACTAAGATTATTTGTATCGTAAGTGCCATTACATATCGTAAGTGCCCTACACAAAATATCAAAAATCAGAAGTAGAAATTGTTTCTGGAGAAATGGGGAGGTCCCATTTTCATTAATGGGGCTAATTTGGGCTGTAAAAAAAATTCTTAATAGGTATCAAAGCAGCGACCCTAAATCAAGTATCATTTGATAAAATTGGGGACAACATTGGTTTTACGTTTCATTTTTTTATTATTATCATACATTACATATGTTTTATATTATGTTCCTATGCTCGCTGATATTTGAAATATCCATAGATATATTACAGAAATTACTCACAAATAAAAAAAAATATTATGAACATGTTTTGCGGGATTTTGAAGTAGTATTATGTACATTTATTTAAAGGCTGTTTTTAAAGAATGTACATCTGTGCAAGGCAACCACACATCAAGTGGGATTTATATTCCTCAAGCCTTTTTAAAAAAATATAAGTAATACTTAAAAGGCGTGATGACGATTCTGTATGGAGTGAGAAAGAGGCTAAGGAATGGAGGCTCGTGAAATAAGATAGGATCGGAGGCGATCGTGACGCGAGCGCTCTCACTTACAGTTCCCAGAGGACACTGACGTTGTATTCTGTTATGTAACGTTCTTAGAACTAAAAGTGTTCGGGGTATTTGTTGATATCAAAACAATCGTGGACATTTTTATGGAGTGTAGTAAAATTTTTTTCATGTCAAAATGTAGGTTATAAGGTATTAAGGATATTATTATTGTATTTTGTTTTTGTTATTTTAAGAGGAAACACAACAAAATTGCAAAAAAATTAGCAATGTTTCGATATTGCTAAACTTCGTGTCAACTATGACAATTAAGGTAACGCTTGTATTAGGAAAATTTGGTTTAGATCAATAGTCCAATGGTAGAGACGAAGCTTTTCTGGTTACTTCTTTTGTTTTAAATTTCAATTTCCAAACAAAATAAAATGCGCGAAACTCTAGTAAGATTTGGCGTCTTGATAGAACCTGATGCATGATTGACCAGTTCATCTTTGTAAAATATTAAAAAAAAATATAACATATCTTTAAGCTATTGTTATTATGAAATATGGATCCCAGAGTTCTGAAGAAAAGGAATATAAATAAATAATGTGAATTTATTTCTTGGATTAACTAATTTTAATCAAATAAATTACTACGTTAATATAAGATAAATGCCCCAAATAAAATGTTATAGCTTTTATTTAAACTTGTCGGGAATAGTGAAGGTTTACGGAAAATAATTTACGAAGTACAACCTTCTACCATGAAGTTGAATTTGCCGGCACGTAGGTCTTATACTGGTGTTAATTAATGCATCGAGATATCCATCTCTCGGTCAAGTGTTCGCGTTCTCCACTGAATTTAGTAACTTTAAATGGTTACACATCATGCATAAGTTCTACATATTTACGTGATAAATAAACGCTCACTTTTTTATATACCTACCCATTAACATTCACTCAATACTTTTTATAAAAAAAAAATATATATAAGATTGTACGCTCATAGCCGCAAACTAGAATTATCCTATGTATTAGGTGTCATTGTAACACAAATAATCTGGACAAATAACCAAACTCGGATTAAATACCTTTAGATACCATACAGTTAGTTTGTCCTATTAGAGTATTTTAAACATTTTTGGCAATTCTTCACGTTTGTTTACACTAATATTAATATACAAATACAAAAATAGACTTGATCGTCGTGCTTTCCATTCTTTTCTATACCATATATGCATTATAAATTTATATCATTACTAAATAATTTAATATATAATTATTATTATCAAGTAATTAAATTATAACAAATGATCACATTCCTAGAAAACGGAAAATAACAATTAATTGTATCTGCGTAGACTGATAGCAGATCTTGGCGAGTGGTGAGCGAGCTGGTGCAGTTAGTCCAGCTGTCAGTGACAGCGACTGCTCTTGCACTCTACTATCTTATCTACTGCTACATGCAACTGGTTTATTTCACATTACGCAGCGCCTTGTACTTCCACAATGCTGACGGGTGAGTGGTAAACTATTTGGATAATACCATAGATAATTAGAAACAGTTTTTTTTTAACAACCCATATACGTCCCACTGCTGAGCACGGGCCTCACCATTTTTGGATGAACGGACGTTAAGCCACCACGCTTGTCCAATGCGGATTGGCGGGGTTACCAGACTCGGAATAAATATTTGTAATCCATACATATATGTATTCTGATACGGGAATCGAACCCGAGACCATTGCCTTGCATGGGCCTCGCCACTGAGCCGATTGGTCGTAAAAAAAAATTAGAAACAGTTACACCGAGTACAATAATCGAAAATTACATCCAAAATAAGGGATTCATTTCCGGTGTCATGGTGGATAAAACAAAGTGAACGGAAGTGCTATTTTACAGCGTGCCAAATTGTTCAAAATGTGCGGGTATGAAGATTGCAGTTCTTTAGTTAGACTGATTAAAATATGTACAATAGGAATATTTGTGTTTTGATGAGGAATGTTATTTGTTACTTTTGCCTTTGAGTTTCACATCAATTAGACATAAGAGTATGGTTAATATTGACAACATTACAATCAACATATTATTACCTAATATTTTCAAAAAAATCCTTAGTATTATAAATATTACCATTTATTAGCCATTCATATAGCTTTTTTTTTAAATAATCTTGTGTTCAATTGTTTTAATTCATAAGGTATATTGTTGTAGATGCTATATATATGAACAGGTATCTCTTGATATATTTACTCAGTCTGGGATGATCATCCGGCAGTAATCTTTGGAGATCACGCCGGTGACAACCAGCGTCATCATTAGCTGTTTTAAATAGTTATTTATGCCTCCACACAAATACACACACCTTATATATTGTATATAGAGAGATGGCAGTGGTAGTAGGCCAAGCTTCTACCGCCGTAATACGTTTTTTTTTGTGCTACAAATACCCTATTTTGGCTAGTGCTATTTCCCCACATTACTAATCCATAGCGCAATATTGACGCGACAAAATAAGTAATATGAGCGTGTTCAACACACTTGCACAGTAAGAAAACTATGCAAGTGTGTTGAATTGCAAAAATGTAGTTGTGGCTAGTAAGTACACTTACGTTGAGTGTTATTTAGACGCTATTTGTATGTCACTGTGTGGCATGGTGATGTGATAGGATACCCGATTCCAACTATTGGTACTAAAGTTTTTGATACGATATGCTTAAACTTCGTTAAAGATATCAACAACGTTTAAGTATTTTCATCTCATGGCCTTTGTAAATTTCTTTATATTAAATTATAAATGTAAATTTTATCTTCTTAAAATTTACTCCTTTCGTTTTTCTGTCGGCACCTAAATACAGAATTCTAATTTATAATGTAAATAAATTATTAAAAGATTCTTTTTTTGTCTTTCAGGCCTATGAAAATCACCATTGGTGTGGTAACACTGACCACACTTCTTGTCGCCTTCAACTTACTCCTACGAGTGGAACGCCTTTTATGGTTTTGAATTAAATTTATTTGTGTGTACCTTCTAACTAATACATAAACTGATACATCAACAATAAACAGTATTTTTCAATTTTCTAATATTATTAATATATCAGAAGTTAATAATACGCAGACAAACATACTATTTTATTGTATTGTTTTAATGGATGATTGTGTTTTGACCGAGTTTATCTACAGTATTTAAGCCCTGTGACTTCAGTCACAGGGCTTAAGGTCAATTAAGCTTCAGTCTTTCTTTCATAAATTTGGGCCTACTGTTGATTAATAAAAAATCTTCGAAAAAAGATGCAATGGTAAAATATTGTAAGAATCGCAAAGTATAAGTGGGCCATTGCAGTAGAGTTAAGAGTAAAACTTGAATAATGAAAGGGAAGGGAATAACCTTCATTATTCCTTGAGAAGGATCATCGAACGAATCGCGGTAAAATAGAAAAATGCTAAACACCTATATAATGCTATAGTGTGTTATGTTGCTGTATTGTAACATGTTTGTCCCCTATGTTCACTGCACGAACATACACTGTCCTTTTAATTAAAAAAAAATACTATTAAAACCAAATAAATATTAGAAAATTTATTTGTGTTATGGACCTCGACATACAATATAGTTATCCCATGTGGACGGGTGATAACGTCAATATGAGTAATAGAAACCAATATGCGATCTTTAATCCACCTGCCAAAGGTGGGAATTGTGGCAACATCCATTTTTGAAGGAGGGGGGGGGGGGTCAATGTTCAGCAGTGGACTGTTATGGCTGTATTGATTCAGTGATCAAGTTTGTAAATTTGAAATTATTTTAAGTTTTAAATTAATAGACTTTAAATAATTGATTAGCTCTAGAAATGAATAATCAAAATCAACGTAATATCCATTCAGTGTAGTATAATAGATTTCCGACGTCTATGTTCGGTCAGAATTAAACTGCTTGACCGGAACGGGTCGGCGGACTTCGCACCTGGCCATTTTTCTTTGATTACACTTCTCCCTCCTCAATAGCCTATTTGTTGAGAATTTAAAGCCTTTGCCATACTAGTTATTTCTAAAAGTAACATTACACATATTAAATAAACTGGCTGAATTTTATATTATTTTATGTGTTTCATCTTTGTTAGCTCAAAGATATTTAAAAATTTAAAGTCATCGAAATTTCCCATTTCTGAATACGGTCTACTTATTTCTGGAGGAATAAACATTAACGTACCACGCTTGTCTGAATCAGATTGTCGGAACATGCAGACACAGAATAGCACTTACAGACTTAATACTCGCAGGTTCAATTCCTGTATCGGAACGAATATAG
The DNA here is from genome assembly GCA_031353405.1 of Baronia brevicornis. Lineage (NCBI taxonomy): Eukaryota > Metazoa > Arthropoda > Insecta > Lepidoptera > Papilionidae > Baronia > Baronia brevicornis. The sequence goes on from JASFAT010001091.1 coordinate 35,264, forward strand.
GTAAGGCATACACGTCTTAATTTAGTTTGGAAATAAGTCTGGATGTTCCACCGATTTGTCATGAACAAGCGTTCTTGGTTAATGTCCATTCCTCTAGGAATGTTGGCTCTAGGATTTATATGTGCATAAAAATAATAATATATAATTTATAAAAATGCATCTTTACACATTATCATTTCACCGATACATTTTATTCCTCGCGAAAATGCTTTATATATTTATATTATTATATTTCGAGGTTTTCTTCAAAATTGTTGATTAGTGTAGAAAGACTTAGGAAGCCATTAAGGCCCCAACTGAGTTGTTGAAACCATTTCGCGGCTGAGGAGGCATGACGGAGGCTGTATACACCTCCGACGAGTATTTCACGAACGACCGTCATCGGAGACGCGTGTTTCAAACCATTCAGATGTAAATTAAGTTTCCGCGACTTTACTCTCGTGACCATCCCCGTAGTATCCCTGTAAGAGGTTCTACACTTCTTAGTGTAGTGTTATTAATGACAGTTGCTAGCGAGAAGTGTCAACCGTTTAGTGCATCGGTTAGTGCAAAATGGTACTTAATATGAGGTAAGTAGATTGTGGAGACAATTATTTTTCCATGTTTAAGTAAACGTTGAAGAAATTAAATAGGCGGATTGCTTTGAGTTCGTTCTATTATTTTTATTACTCTTTAACATTATAATTTTCATGACATTGAAATTGCATGTTTCTCATCTATCCTCCCTACGTTTGTTGTACACTAAATATTAAAATAATGAAGAACCGTTGACAAACTTACAATATTTTATTTTCAGTGTTTATTCAGTTAATAATAAATTACATTTTGTTTAAATTTCGGATTTTTATAGGTCTTTAATGATAGCTTAATATTAATAAAAAACACAAAACTTATAAAACTAAAATCTTTTAAAAAGGTCTGTACATGATGTAACGAATATATTACATATTTACACGTTAATAATGCAATTGCGAATACCTAACACCAATATTCGCGAACGCGAATGCGAATATCCTCTTTTTATTTCACTTCGTTCTCTATATATGAAATAACTATTTTTAATTGATGAGAACATACTTGTGAATAAAATTTTTGTATAATTGATAGAGTCAGGCATTAGGCTTTGCGGAAATCCAATATAAAGATGAACATTCATACTTACTTTACTAAGATTCGCGAACACAAATCAGAAAAATAAAACTGTGTTATTGCGAAGAAGTGTATAGAGAATTATTTATCGAGAAACCAAATGCCGTCAGCAAATCGTGCAACACCTCGCCGTGGCCGCTAATGTTGACAACGCCAAATACACAACGCCACTTTTCCCATAAACACAACGCATTTCGCCTCGACACGAGGCATCTTCACGTGTGAAACTAGACTAGAGTCCTCCTAGACTGCGAAAGACAACTTAAACTTTTTACTATAAAAAAATTGTATTACCTTTTTTCTGATGATTTATATTTATCGTTATAAATTAAATAATATACATATTATATAAAAATAATAAATATATAAAACTTTACATTAATAGAATCATTCATTCATTCATTTGGTTTTCAATACTGCCAAAATAGCAATTAATAGAATCATTTGAATTATTTTTATCATTACATAGGAAAATAAAAGGAAAGTTTTTGTATGGATGTGATTCTTAGGTGCCAATTGCAAAATGACGAAATGGAAATTTTGAAATGTTTGATTTGGTTCGTTTTCAACGCGGTTTTGAGGAAATTATAGAATTTAATTTTAAGCCCCATACTGTACTGAAAAACAGTTGAAGTAAACGTCACAGGCAAACTTCGCCTGTTTGTTCGATTGCCTATATCTTCCAACAAAAGTTATTTTTTAAATTAAAAATCTCAAGCAGTGAGAAATGTTTATTTAATTATTTTATTTAATAGTTTCTGTTAAATGAAAGAAAATATTTCGCAATTAGTTTTGGCATTTTTGAATTCTTATTTGCTACACTTTATTGCAAATGGATACCAGTAGACAAGTGACTTTCAAAGTTAAATAGCGCCCTTGATGAGAAACAAGGGTACCTATAGTAAAACATTTGCCTGTGGCGAAGTTACCGTGTTCGGAATGAATGTTCACAGGTTCGATTTCCATATTGGGATAAATATATGTACATATGTATGGCAAACAGATATTTGTCTGGTTTTCCCACCATTCCGCATTCGACAAGCAAAATAAGGAAAAACGGGAATATGTATTTTAATCAAAATACGTTCAATACAGTTTGGTCTTTCCAACGTTGCCTAAATCATGTCAATTATGTTACATGATTTTTATTTATTTATCATATATGAGTCGAAACTTATGTATTTGTACATGTTTTTTTTTCAAATAATTTCTTGCAAATGCGAAATTTAAATTCATTTTACCATGTGAAAGTTCGCGAATGCGATTGTAACAATTTCTTGCATCAATATTTTTTATTATTATATTGTATCTTTATATTATAATTTATTTTATCAATTTATCAGAAAAAATACGGAAATCATTATTTTGACGAATAAATATTTTGAGTAATTTAGTTTTATAAAGTGAAGGTAAAAATCGGGTTTTAGGAAAGACCAATGTTGTTAATAATGATATTACAATACGTATATAAAATTAGTTTTCAAATTTAAATTTAGTATTTTTAATTATACGTCGATACATACATATTATACTACAAGTATTAAAATATTGATGTGTGATACAGTGTGATTTCGTATATTTGTTTGCTTGTTAAAAAATTGTTCAAAACAGTTTTAATATTTATAATTTTTGATATATGTTCATCACAGTATTCAAAATTTTAATAATCAGCTTGAAAAAATCTTGGATAAAATGTCGATTATAGGATCCAAGTATTTTTCTATTTAGATACAAGTAGATTAATAATAATTCCATAAAATAAAATTTTAATAAAACGCTTGCAGCGTGTGAAAGTGTTCGTGCACCAAATATTTCAATAATAATTATCGAAAATAAATTTAGCTGAGAACAAGAACAAAGTGCGGCGCTCAAGCCGTTGATCAAAAGCTACGAGTTTTCGGCGTTAAATTATGTTTGTATTAGTTCTGTGACCTCGCTACGCTTCAGTGGGTTAAGCAGCGTCAAAATTTTACTTCAATAAGATACCAAAATCATGATCGGTCTATGATTTTAATGTTAAATATGATTTAGTGACAAGTAATTATTTCTCAATATTGCGATTAGACGGAGACAACTTCGAGAAAAGAGCCGAGAGAAGGCAAGAGAAGAAAGAGCTGGGCAACGTTTAGGAAACTTCGTCAAGTCTTCTAGTCGCTCATACTAAAAAGTCTGAAGACAAAAGTCTTCAACCAGTGCATCCTGCCCGTACTCTCTTACGGTGCCGAAGCGTGGACACTGACGGTCCGTCTCCTTTACAAGCTCAAAGTCGCTCACAGGGTTACGGGGCTATGCTCGGTATTTCACTGGTGGATAGAATTCAAAATGAAGAAATTCGACGGAGAACCAGAATTACTGACATAGCTCTTCAAGTTAACAGACTGAAGTGGCAATGGGCTGGACACGTTTGTCGGAGAACCGACAATCGTAGTGGACGAGTGCTGGAGTGGAGACCGCGACTCGGCAAACGTAGAGTGGGATGCTGCCCCCCAGCTAGATGGAGCGACAGATCATCGCAGTCTTCTCTTTTCATATCCTCTAATCATCCTGATTGATATAAGGTTGATTATTTAAATATGAATTTTCATATATATGATATTTTAAAATCAACTAATTAATATATAGAGTGATATATCTCATTTTTAGTCACACGTGCGTAAAAGTAAAGCGCATTGTCACTCGAGGCGTGGTATGCGCAGGATTAACGGTTCGTTTCGCGCAGGGTCACCAACCTGGCTGACTACACCCCTGGCTGCGATTAATGAGAAGTCTTCAATAATGCTGTGTGTTTCAGTTTTCCAATATTCTTTTTAAGCTTCCACAAGAAAATCGTAGTAGCTCCGTAATTCACAAAATCATTTAGCGCAATCTGAGGTATAAAATGTATTTATTTGCGTAATATTCAACTAATGAAATTAGTAAATATAAAATAGAGCAGGATCTACGTATTTTACTATTAATACCCCCAAAAAAAATCCACTGCCTCTTGGCTCATTGGTTTCTGAAGGAAATTGCACCTTAAATTCAAATTTGGATAATAAGCTCAATTTAATTATTGGATTTAATTTTAATATATCAGTTGAACCTCTTATACCTTGTACGCGACTAATATCTGTGCTTGTGCGAACCTTTTGTTGCAGAAGATTTAACTATCACTTAACCTTGCAAAAGATTAGGTGAATCTACACTAAACAAAAAAAATAATGGTCATAATTCATAATTTCATTCTGTCTGGGCATATGACCTAAATGGCTGGCTGGCTGGCAGAAATTGGATGCGTGTAGCCGAAGATCGGGCTAGGTGGCGCTCCATGGGGGAGGCCTATGTCCAGCAGTGGACTGCCGTAGGCTGCTGATGATGATGATGATATGACCTAAAATAACATCATATTTTGATAGGAATATACATATATATTTATTATTATATTCAAAAACAATAATTAGTATGTTTAACCGCTTTGTGTTTATTATATATAAGTGAAATATTAATCAGTTTATAAAGGAAAAAACGAGATAGTTCAACAGCAAACGTTTTCGGAGGATGCGATACGATAAAGAAACATGGTATTCCTTCGATAGCAAACTAATTATTTCCTAAAGCTTAGATATTCCAATATTTTATAATGAAAATAGAAATTGCAATAAAACAATATTTGGCTTCACTTTAACTGTAGTCTATCATTGTCTTTATAATTGACTATTTTAATCTAAGTCCGGCGACATATTTCTGATGTCTCTCGTGTTGCAGTCGTTCGTCTATGGGCGGCAGTAATCGCTTATCATTATGTAATCCGTATGCTTGTTTTTCTGTTCTGCTACAAAAATGCCTTATTTCTGAAATAGTTTCGTTTACATTATAATTTTCACAACAAGCCCACCTATTCTGCTAATAGCTATAATTTATATAAATAATATTTTTAACTACGAATAAAACGATACACGTAAACGGAACAAATATGCGCCATTTGTAATACATTAATGACAGATATATGAAATAATGTTGTGAATTACTTAGGTTAATTCCTATAAAGGGAGAGACAATAAAGGGATAGTTCTAGAAACATAGTCTAGTATGAATCTGATAAATATCTGTGGGCCATATACTTATCCCGATGCGGGAATTGAAACCTCGACCATTGACTCCGAAAGCCGTAGCTTTGCTACTGAGTCAATTAGTTCATCGTATAGTATACGGCCCAGTTTTAGTTTTAAACTTTAAATTAGAAAGAGATGCTGATATGTACATAAAAATAAATTACTTACTTGCACATAAGCGAAAGATATCATAAAATGAATTGATCATTAAAAAGTGAATAAAAATTGTCTATGTTTATCTTAGCTTTTGTTTTCACATGTCATGTGGAAGTTAAAAGTGTAACAAATGCTTTACACGGGCGACAAGTATTATGTATTGCTTGACTTGCCGTGAAGAGCATACGTGATTGCTTGCTACGCTATTTTACTTTAATGCTTGTCTGGAATGTGTTAATGATATTAATTCCTAGGAAATTCAAGGAATGTGACTTCCTAATACCACACACATAAAGGGTTTGAAGCCCTAAGAGGTGTAACCTTACAGACAAAAATTTTCATGGCATTCTTGTCTTATTTCTAATAGGTATACTTATTTAAATGCCATAGTTTTGATACTAACGAAAGCTTGGACTATATTAAATGTAGTCTAAATTAAAAACGTCTAAAATGTATCCATTTCGTCGTCCATTAAGTCGGTCATAGACAGAGATGCTGATATGTTTATACTCTTTCTCGATGATAATATATCATCATCATCAGCCTGCCATAGTCCGTTGCTGTGTGTGCTCTCTCAAGTTACGCCTCTTGCCCCGATCTTCAAATGCCTGTATTCAATTTTGTTCAATTTAATTTCTGACAACCGTTATGCACAGATTGACATTCTATCTGTATTTCAGCAGTACAAATATTGTCGATTCTTCGCGAACGCAACCAGCTCATTGCTATAGGGCGTCCGGTGGTAGAATTAGATTTTCAAACATAAATAATAAAAAAAACTACAAAGGATATAAATAAAATTTAATAACTTTTACGAAGAAAAGAAGTGTGGCATTTATTTTTCAAAAATTATTTCGTCTAAATGTTGATCGCCATATTAAGCACACTCTGGAATCTAGCAACAGTATTCTATGTTACTAGCTGAAGTAGTGATTTCGGAATTGCGTTAATCTCGCGGACGATATTTTCTTTAAGTGCTGAGATAGTCGTTGTTTGTTATGAAACGGCTTATTAATTTGTTAGGGCAGATCACGAAAAAGCTCTGTAGTCTCTCTAACAGTGTAAAGCGTGGCGTCATTCTGTTAAAACCATGTGCGTGAAGTGAAGGCAGGATATTCTCTCAATGGCAGATGGCAGAAAATAATCAGTAAGTTCGCCTATAACAAACCGTTCAAACCGAATTTTGCCATCGGACCATAAGGTTACATATTTCATTTTGTTAACTCAAAAGCTATATCGAAATTATTGGTTCTTCGATGGATAATTTGATTGTATGAGATATAAAAAAGATATTATTTGGATGAGTTATTAATTTAAAACATTTATTATGAACATATTCAAATAAAAATTCATATTAAGTTTTCATGTTAGCTGCAAAAATAATAGTATACATATATTTTAAGGTCAATTTACTTATCCATTTTTGTAACTATTTGTATGATGACACCATAACATACTCTAAATTTGAAAAGATTTTTAATGGCACTTTTATAGAGTTATTATTATTCAGGAAGTATTTTTAAGCACGTGATTGTTCGTCGCAACTTAAATAAATCTTAAATTTTACAAGCTCTGGCTATGTGTTTCTCTTGATCGTTAGTTTTTATTTTACTGATATTTTTATGTTTGTTCATAAGACACGGTAGTGAAGTCGTAATAAAAATTAAAGTAAATATTTTGATATAAATATAAAAATGGTTTGGTTGAAAACATCACAAATTTTTTTTATGAAAGGTTTCGTTAAATTTGTGATACATAAGTTCCAGATATATGTGTATTTGATAAAATGTAAGGAACAGAATTTAAGTTCCCATTTTATCAATTAAATATCTTCTTTAAAGTCCATCTAGGAATTTTGAAGCAGCCAATTATACTCACTTCCTTTTCTTAATATTAATTTGTGTATAGTGAATGTGAGATGAATTTATATCAAAGAAAAAAATAAATACAATTTGATTGAATTCTTGCAATGAATATAAAGCAAATCTCAAACATGTTACACAATAATATTTTTTCTTGTAACATACTATAATAAATATTATGCGGATTTTAGGAGGAAATGAATAATACGACCTAGTGGATTGTTTTTTCTTTAAATAAGTTTATTCATGAAACCGTGAAGGTTAAATGGGAGATATAGCTTTAAGTGATATGATTATCTTTAATTTAAAAAATATATTGGTCTTGTATTATTTTTTTTATATTCTTGGTGTGTAATAATTAAGTTTACTTGAAATTCGTCATTTACAATAGAAAATTAAATATTACATCATTAGTAAATTGGTGTACTTGTATGCATAAGGAAATAGTAATGAGGTCGCCGGAACTGGAGGTAACTCCAAGGCCTCTGTGTTTTAAGCGGCTGCAACACTTATGGACGCGATAAGATTTTTATTAACGTTTAAAATTAGTTCTTTGCCGTTGTAAAAGCAACAGCTTTGTTTCATCTATAAGTGGAATAAAAAGAACAAGCATATATATAACCCACATGGGCAATAAAACTTGTAATGGGTAATAAACAATAAGTGTATTGGCTTACTATGACTTTCAAATAAAGTCTAATCCTAAATCTTGGCACATATAGACAGAGATACAATACAAACTCTAGACTTAAGGTACAGCTATGTAGTTTGAAGTATTTTATGTATAATTTGAAGTCTGTATTAAATTAACTATCAAATCAATCAATAAAGCCGTGACTATCACACATTTAAACCACAAAATTGAGAGGACATGCCGTAATCCGTAATCATTGTGTTTGGTGGGTAGACTGCGGATTGCAGATTGATTTTTATTACTCAGGCAAATATTGTTTCACATCTACAGAAGTATACTTCCAGTCGCCTTGTATGATATTCACGGGAAAAAATGCTAAGGTTTAATTATAATTTCGAAAACCATATAACACAGCTATATTTAATTATTGAGTGTATTTGGTATTAATTAGGTCTTAAGGTAAGTAAGCTTAGTTTAAAAATTTTATTTTAGAATCGAAATAATTCATAATTTGAAAGATTTGTAATTATATTATTTCTTCTCCTTCATTTCTGGCAATTAATCATAAAAATTATGACAACGTTAAATAAAATATATAATTTCTTCAGTAATTAAAAGTGTACAATAGGTACAAGTTAATAAATTTGCTTCAAGTATTAAAAAACTAACCATGTCAATCTGAAAATGACGACCAATTGGCTCAGTGGCGCGGCTCTCCGCCCACGGAGTCAATGGTCGCGGGTTCGATTTCCGCATCGGAATAAATATTTATATGGATTTATAAATATTTATTCCGAGTCTGGTAACCCCCCCAATCCGCATATATGTATATATATATATGTATATATATATATATATATATATATATATATATATATATATATATATATATATATATATATATATATATATATTTATATATATATATATATATATATATATATATAAAAATATAATATATATATATATATATATATATATATATATATATATATATATATATATATATCAATCTAATTTGAACTTCCATGGTAAAATTATTATATAAATTGTAAACTATCACGTGTTGATGTGTCAATCAATCAATATCAGTCCACTGCTGGATATAGGCCTCTCCCAAGGCGAGTCATCTAGCGATCTTTGGCTACACGCATCCAGCCTCTGCCAGTCGCCTTACACTGATCTTCGCTCCATCATAGCCCCACACTACGTTTGCCAAGACGTGCACTCCAGCACTCGTCTACTCCAACGGTTATCGGTTCTCCGACAAACTTGTCGAGCCCATTGTCACTGTCCGTGACTCTGGTTCTCCGGCGAATTTCTTCGTTCCGTATTCTATCCACCAAAGAAACTTTGAGCATGACCCTCTCCATAGCCCTCAGAGCAACTTTGAGCTTGTGAAACGGTGAATACCTCTCACAATGTGCTTTTCCAATGATATCGTAATCTTGGTGGGATGGCTGCCAGAACTGCAAGAAAAGCTGAACAACTTAAAATTATGGGAAATGACCGTATTGAGCCAGATCCGACCATGGTTAATGGCAAAGTTTTCGAAGTTGTCTAGGAAATTGTCTACCTCGGCTTCATAGTGCGATTGCATTGGAGAAAACTATGAGAAGGATTTAATTAGACTGGACAGCATTTAGGAAACTTTCTCAAGTCTTCTCGTCACCTATACCTGAGAATCTGAAGACAAAAATTTTCAACCAGTGCATCCTGCCTATACTCTCTTACGGTGGCGAAATGTCGACACTGACGGTTCGTCTGTTTCACAAGCTAAGGTTTAAAATTGATTGACCTTAATAAAAAGTCCAAAAACACTGGTACTGACCGGTACTCTTTTATGAACAGTCAGTATTGTTACTAGTAAAAGGGAATCAAGTACTTATTCTAATCATGATGATGTGTGGTAATAACATTTATAGTTTGCTTCTATATTCGCGAAGAAATGGGGTTATCAAATTTGATGCCGAGAACCACGAGTGAAAAAAATACTCATTGTCTATGCCCTATTAAATATATATAACTCAACACACATTGTTGAGTAAACATAATATATTAGATTGTACAACATAATATATAATAAATGTTTAAATTGTCTATGTTCTCTTGTTTTAATTTATGTAAATTATGTAACGATTAAGATCGACATGTAAAGAGTTTAATATGATTTTCAAAGTTCATCATTATTGATCAGATTTATAAGATTTAATTATTATATAGTTTAATAACAAGGTTTAATTATCAATGTAAATATTATGAAACTAATTATATGCTTTTGTTTTGTAGAGAAGGAATTTATTTATACTATGTAACTTATAAATGGATATTTAATTATAAAATGTTATAAGTCGTCTAAATTTATAAATATCGTTAGTAATGTTAAATCCATGTATGAATATTCGATCTCGACAGAATGACGCAACTCTCAAAAGATATCTGCGTTAAATGGTACCATATTATTTTTGTTGTCGCGTTTCGTACAGTGAGTGTAGGGATCCGGAGGCTCAACTCCTTTCTCTTTCCTTTTTCTCCCCTTCCATTTCTTCCTTCTTCTTTTTCCATCAAATCTTTTTTTACTAGGAGTAAACTTTAGATCCCTACCCTAAAGTAGGTGACGTGATTACTTAAAGTCAGTTGACTCGCTTGCTTGTTTTCTTTCATAAATATATTTATGAATAAATAACATGAAGTTCATGCAATATGAAATTATATCTCGTAGTTAATTCCATATTAATTCATAAAAATTGTGAGATGCGAACTGTGAACGAAAACTTTATTTACAACTTCTCAATAAAACAGTGATGAAAATAAAGAACAGTAAGTAAGTATATGGAACGGTGCAATTCGTAGCGTCATCGGTTAATCGACTATGAAAAAAAGATTTAAACGGGCTCGCTCTCTGACCGACGGAAGCGCCGTTGTCACCGTTAGCTATTTTAATGCCATTTTAAATGTATGATAGATTAAAAGAAACAAATTCCAGTAATTTATTGCATTTATTTTCACTTAAACTACGTACCTACATTCTGCATTAGTGAACAAACAGTATAGAAATTTAAGTGTGTAAATTAGTATATTTACTATATAGTATATTTATTATTATTATTATTAAAATTAGTATATTATTTTATTGTTTCCTTTATCTTTGAAATGTAAAAAGGCCAATTATATCGCTTTTCTCTATCAATTTATCTCACTCACAATAATTGAAATTTAATGTCTTTCTATTTGTATAAAGGGATTGCGTGTTTAAATAAGTACTTTTGACGTTTACGAATCTATGAGTAACAGAATCGTTTAATATACTATTCGATCACAAACGACCCGTCATCATAAAATTGCTGACGTTTAAGCTGAAATGTTCGTTAGCGATTACAATCGCTACCAACTAACTGAACAACATTTAGAGCCAACTATTCTATATTAACGCACGTGAGCTTAAATTAGTAACGAAATTTTTTCTATTTTGACAACCGAAGTGGCATAGTACCGAAATGTTTGCTTATTGAAACAAGGACAGCGGGTTCGAATTCTCTATGAGGATATATATTTGTTTGGCCAACAGGTATTTATTTTGCGACTGCATGTCTGTTCTCGTCTTAAATGTTTGTCATGGTACGTATGGTACAGGGAATCCTAGTATCTAGTATCCTAATCCTAATCCTAGAATCCTAATCCTAGTAGGGGATAGTAGATAGATGTCTGTAAAGTATTTTAATATTAGGGGTACAAAAGTTCAATACATGTGCATGTTGACAGAGGGGTTCTTGTTGTGGAGGTTGCTGCTTTATCTTGTTGTAGCATCACTCTGTACACTGTAGCTACTCCCATCTATTAACTCAATCACAAAACTTTTGGAAATTTTATAGAACTTTTAAGGTTTTCATCACCATCGAAATCGTATTATCTTCGACCGTTTAAAAATATCTTTATGTGACATGGAAGGATAAAATATTAATATTACTATTAATATTTAGTTACTATTTCTATTATAGTTATTATTTACACTATAAAACGTTTTACATTAAGCATATGATATTCTTTAAGCTAATTTGGTAACGATAATATCTCAGCATAGAACTTTCAAAAACTTTAAAAAAATTTTAAAAATGTTTAAATAGTAATTGGCTTTTGGCTTACTTAAAACTGCTCTCGGATCGGATCCGAACCAACAGAGAAAACATTCATTAATTTCTATTTTTGTAGATTTAACATGTCATTATAATTTTTACAGTCCACTGTGTGCCTGGACGTAAGTTTAATTATGCACTTCTCCGACCCCCTTAATGAAGTAGACAAGTTTTTGTACCAGAGTAGGCAAATGAGCATGCAAATTATCTGAGGGTAAGTGATCAACGCTGCTCCTAGACATCAAAAAAGTTGGAAGTATTAAAAATGCTTTGCAGGCTTTTCATGGACACGTACGCACATTTCTTCAATACCCTAGTGTTGAACTTATTCGGAACTACCCCGATATAAATATATATATATATATATAACTCCGAAATCATCTAAATAGATGATTTCGGAGTTATATATATATATATATATATTTGGTAGAAGATTTCAATTGAATCCCACGGTGTCCACCATGTCTTCTTTAGTAAACAGAGAGCAACAAGTGTTAGTTCTGTGTGATCCAAACTGATTAGTACCATAACTTGTTTATCAACATACAAAAAAATATATTTTCTTTTCCGAATAGATTTCCGTGCATAAAAACATGAATTGTGTTGAATTAGAGTTAGAGACAAAAAAAAAACATATAACTTTTATAGACAAATAGAAATCGAAACATAACAAAGTAAAAGTATATTATTTAAAAAATGAATTGTCTTATTCGTAATATTTAAATCATTCACCTGTCATGACTATTAAAATGGTTTACATTACGATTACAGATTATTCAATTTAAAGGACACGAATCAATCGGTCCGTTGGTTATATCAAAGTTCAGTGACTCGTCTCTGAGTAAAATAGTAAATGTTTATTACATTTTATAAAAGTAAGCTTAGTACGCTTGGAAATTTGATTAGGTTTGATGTCTCTAAATTACATGGTTCAGCAAGAAAAATAGTTTCGAGGGTAAATGACTTAAACATAATATCAACTATGGCACGTTTAATTTTTAATAAAAACATTTAAAATGCTTTTGAATTACATAAAAAATGGTAAATTACATTTGGTATTTAGTTTATACAAGTGGCATAATATAAAAATAATATGCTAATTATTAACTATAATTATTAAATAATTAATCGATATTTTGTATAGACAATTAATGCAAACAAAACGTTTTCTCCACATTTGGAATAATGCTTGGATATCGGCACGTGTCTCGGCGCGATAACACCTGCATAGAGCGCCTGGTAGTGCAGGGAAAAGTGGAAAGGAGCCGAGCGCGTGGCGGATTTCCAATGCGGTGGATGGACCAGATGAAGACTGGTCTCAATAGTCCCGTACATAAATGCATGAAGAAGGCAGCCATGAGGGATGGGCGTCTGGTTGAACAGGCCTCAACTATAAATAACGACCACGACTGCTCTGCTAAGAGCATGACGACATAGGAGAGGAAATTGCTAATATTCGGGATACTACATAGATACATTAAAACACGTGTATATCTGTGATGGATACATACTTGAAGATGAAAAAATTATAAATACCTCGGTATGTGTTTAAATAATTCCTATGAAAGTGACCAAGAAATAAAAACTCGTATTGAAATAGCTCGTAGCTATTAAAAGAGCTGTGTATGAAACGTATTTTTCGTAAACTTTCCTTGTGCATTAGATCGTTCTTTTGTTATATCGGGTCTACTCTTGTATACGAATGTGATTTTTGGACGCTTAGGGAAAAGCTCAGAAAAAGTGTAGAAGCGTTTGAAATGTGGGCATATATATAGACGAATGCTCGCTATTAGCTGGACTAAGAAAGTGACCAATAACGACAGCTTTTACATGTTATTTAAGGTAAAATACTTTACCTGGGTCACATGAGACATGACAGGCATAAATTATTGCAAATAATCATGATGGGAAAAGTCGGGGGCCAAAGGTGGATAGGTCGAAAAAGGAAGTCTTAACTACGCCTAATATCTGGGAGTGGACAAGGATAAAGAATATTTCAGAACTGCTTCGTCTCGCAAAGACGATGGTAGTTATGCTCTAAGGCACTATAGGCATTCTAAGAATATTCGGGAATTGCAAATAATATTGAGATAAAACTATTCTTTATACTGATGTGGACGATTGTTGGACCTTATTTGGACGATATGATAAAAGTTTCTGTAATAAGAATGTTAGGCTTTTTTAAGAAAAATATTTTTGATCATATTAGTAAAGATAAGTTTGGAATACTAAAGGCAAGTCTTTCAAACGTCTTATCTGATTTACGAGTTTAAAATAAAATAATTTGACAATATATTGTATATTAAATTGAATAAAATAATAACGAAAAAAAGTTTAATTAGGTATATTGTTGCCCGAAATGTTTATAAAAGACTAGTGACATGTAAGGTATACAGTATAATAAAATTGTAATATCCTTCATGAAGTTTGGTACATATGCACAATATAATCTCAACTGTAATTGTATCTATTTAATTTTTTGAATTAATGGTTATTGTTTTAAAATTAGAGATAAAGTCCCGCAGGCTAGTAGAATTAGAAAAAGATTGAAAAACAAAAGTCTTATTTTATTACATAATGACCATGCGTATGGTCATGCGCATATCTTAGTAATAATTCAAAATTGAATCATAAAGCTTACAACGGCTACTGCAAGCATTATTCCATTGATTACAATCCACGCTCCTCCGTAATTGGTCGATATCGATTCTTTGGGCTCAATCACCTGCCCTATTATTACTCCGCCCTGTCTTTTGACCTGTGAGTACCTAGAAGCTCTGACATTATGGTAAAACAATACACCATGCAATCACTTTATATCACGAGCGAAGTACGCGTATACTATTAGTTACATTTGTT
>JASFAT010004160.1:0-19634 GCA_031353405.1 Baronia brevicornis
ACAAAGAAGTCTAACTAAAATTCTTCCTTGGGAATCAATTGATCTTACATAGATGCACGCTGCGTATGCATCATTTGATGCGTCTGAGAATGAGTGAAGCTCTAATATAGCTGCTTTGTCTATAATAACACATCTTGGAACCTTAATGGTAGCCTGTTGATTCAAGCTTAAAACAAAATTATTCCACATTTGTTGTATGTCTGGTTGGACAGGGTCATCCCACTCTAATTTACTAAGCCACAATTTTTGCAAAATAATTTTAGGAGTAATAGTACATAAACTTAATAGACCTAAAGGATCGAACAATTTTGCAGAGTTTGATAAAATTGATCGTTTTGTTGTTTGAAGTGAAGATTTAATGTGTACAGAGAATTCAAAGATGTCTTCAACTTGGTTCCATTTGAGTCCCAGTGCGCTTGATTGGGAGCATAATTCAAAATCTTTTGGTGATAACGTAGTAATATTATCTTTAAAAATTGATGGTTCATTGGTACGGAATTTACGTAAAGGAAAACATGCTGTGTTTAATGTGTTTGTTACTGAAGTTATAATGTGTTGCAGTTCCTCCTTCGATTGAGCTCCGGCCAAAAAATCATCAACATAGAAATTTTCTTTAATCAACTGAGATATCATTGGATCTGCACAATCCTTGGCCAATTGAAATAAACATCTCGTGCTTAAAAATGGTGCAGAAGCGGTACCATACGTGACGGTATTTAGTTGATATGTTTTGATAGGTAATGATTCGTTATCACGCCACAAGATCATTTGAAGATGACGTTGATTAGGATGAACCAGTATCTGACGATACATTTTTTCGACATCCGCTGAAATAGCATATTTATATTGACGGAATCTGATTAATATTGAAAAGAGATCGTCTTGAACGACAGGCCCTACACATTGGATGTCATTAAAGGATTTTCCCGAAGTTGTCTTAGCTGATGCATCAAATACGACTCTCACTTTAGTAGTTTCGCTTTGTTCTCTTATAACTGCATGATGCGGCAAATAGCACCCAAATGAAGGTTTAGAAACTTCACTTAAATGTCCCAAACTCTTGTATTCGTTTATGAAATTATGATATGCCCTTTGGAGAGCAGGTTTATTTTTTAATTTTCGTTCAATTTGCTCAAGTCTTTTTTTTGCAATGTTGTACGATTCGCCTAAGGTTTCCGGAGATTCCAGAAGAGGAATCTGCACACAGAATCTACCCTGTTCGTTACGGTGAGTTGTTTCGGTGAATAATGTTTCACAATAATCGTTGGCCTTCAATTCTTTAGTGGGAGACACATTATCAAGTTCCCAAAATTTGGTTAATTGTTCTCTTATCTCTTTACTAAAGTTGCAGTGAATACGTTTTGTTGCATTTTTATGGTTCCCCCCCGTGGGGCCAGCTACGACCCAACCTAATTCGGTTTCTTGTAATATTGGTTTATTTTCTCCTAATCTTATTCTACCTACACCAACCAAGTCCCAAAATACGTCAGCTCCTAAAAGCAAATCGATCTCATCCGGATTATGAAACATAGGATCAGCAAGTGTAATATGGTTCGGAATTTTTAATTCATGGAGGGGTATTAAAACGTGCGGTAAACGGTCAGTAATGATAGGTAAAATATAACATTTGACAGAAGTACTGAAAGAACTGTTCAATGATTTTAGTTTTAAATTGCAGTGTTGAGAAATAGTAATTGTGTTGTTGTTTATTCCAGTTATACGTTGATTACTATTTTGAAGTTTGGAACAATTAATTCGACGTTGAGCTGCTTCACTTATAAACGAGGACTGGCTACCACTATCCAGTAACGCCCGTAGAATATATTTGGTGTCATTGTTTGTCACTTCTACCAAGGCTGTAGACAAAAGAGTCTGGTATGAAGAGACAGCAGACATTGCAATAGATGAAGTAGAAATTCCCATCGTATGAACAGGAGTATTGTTAGAATTTGTTGTACATAATGAAGTAGAAGCATTTTGTTGTTGTGTTTGTTGTTGTGATTGCTGTTGTTCTATTTTTTGTTCTTGTTGTGTTTGTAGTTGTGCATTTTGTCTATGCAATAATGTATTGTGTTTTCTTTTACAGCATTTGCAGCCAGATAATCTACATTGGAATGATTGATGTCCACTGCGCAAACAGTTACTACACAATTTCCACTGATAAACTTTAGTATTACGCTCGTCCACTGGCAAAGCTTTAAAATTTAAACACTCGTGTAATTTGTGATTTTGAGTACACATTATGCACTTATAATAATTAGAATTTTTATTTACATCGTTTCCGGTAGCAACGATAAAAGATTTATTCTTATTAAAACTCTGTCGTTTTTCATTTGCAGTTTTTGTTGAATATGAAGGCAATTTACCGGCATTGACTGTTTGTAAAACATCTGCCCTATGTCGCAAAAAAGAATAAAACTCTGCTAAAGAAGGTGAATCTACATTACTCCGGAACTCTTCCCATTTTCTCAAGGTCACGGTGTCTAACTTTGAGGACGCAAGATATATAATGAGTGTATCCCACTCATCTGTTTTTTGCCCTAGACTATTAAGTGCCCTTAAGTTTTTTGACAAAGTGTCAATTAAATTACGTATGCCCTTATCTGACTCCTTATGTAGTTGCTCGATTGAAAATAAACACTTTAAATGTTCGTTAATAAGTAAACGTTTGTTGTCGTACCTCTCACACAGTAAGGCCCATGCGATGGAATAGTTGTTAGCAGAAACATTAATAGAATTAATGACGTGCATGGCTGCACCCTCAAGATAGGATTTCAAATATTGGAATTTACTAATGTCATCAATTTCGTCCTTATTATGTATTAAAGCTAGAAACATGTCACGGAATTCTAACCACTTATTTGTGTTGCCGTCAAAACATGGAATTTTCAAAGGCGGCAATTTTAATGTGCTATGATTGATAGGACAACTATGGTTTAAATTAGAACCCTCCTCCTTACAGGAACCCTTCCATGAATCGAGAAGCTCCTGTGCTTGAGCTGACAAACAAAAAAATTTATCTTCAGTCGCTTCTCGTTCAAGGAGTTGTTCATTTTCATCGCAATCTTCTAACTGATCTATTTTCGTTTGTATTTCGTCAAAAGAGTGTGAAACGTCCTGTAGTTTACTTAAACGCATGGAAAGCTCGTTAATTTGTCGTTTGTTTACGTGATCGGTTGGTATGTCAAGCAGCGGCTCTAAATATCTTTCAAATAAAGTCAACCGACCACGTACTGAACCTCTAAGCTTCGATAAATCTTTAAAAGTACTCATTTTGCAAGCACAAACAATTTTAAAATGATAATTTATAAACTTATTGCTCACTAATATTTATTAAAAATTCAAGCAATGAATACAACCTTGTCCCGCCGTAAACGAAGTCTGCCAAGTTGCGATACACTCACAAGCGCAGCGGGAATCTGTGCGGTATTGATAAGACTGCGCGATGACTCACGGACGCTCGATACTAGTGCTATGACAATTGATCGCTCCGCTTGTCACACAGTTTCACTCAAATGCACTTGGCGGTATTCACTGGAAATTATTACGAAGTATTTTTTAAACTAAATTTAATTTAATGAATTACATTTATGTATAAAGGTTTTGTAGTTGAATAGTCTTAATAGTTTAATCAATTCAGTTAATAACTAAATTATAAAATATTATAAATTTAGGGTAGGTATATAACGCTTTGCGTATACGATGTACCTTTATTTTACAAAAAGATTAAATTAATTTGGAAGTTATTATTGAAGTAATTAATAATTATTTTAGAGATTAGTTATTGACTAGTTATCAATTACTTAGAAAAAGTTTTAACGGTTGTATATTTTTTCATATATAGAACGGAGGGTATGTATTTTGACTACGCACAAGGAATTATCACTTTGCTCATGCAATTGAAGTTGGAAAAGTAATATGTAGGTATGAAGAAAGGATTTGGCACACTTCCCTGTATGTTGTAGCGGCGTTGTTGCAGCCTTCCCGCAGGATTGTTGGGAATTGTTATTTGTCTGTTCCGTTGCATAGTCCAAGAAATCACGTCGAGAGGTCACCAGATGTTTGATTTGGTCTTATAGAATTAAATTTTCCTTCTGCTTCGGAACAGTTTTATTATTTTAAATATATATTATACAATTGCAAGCGTGCATTATAAGAACTATGTACGTAGTGGCGGCCGACCGGCCGCTGTCCCCCGATCACGCCGTCTCCTCCGCGCGCCCCGCTCCACTCGTCTCGGTCGTTGATGAATCATGAACACCATCTTTAGGGGACTTCTTCAAAATGATATTAATTTACTCTTTCGTTTCATTGCACATTTATATAATATATTATTCATACTTTTCACTTTACATTTTATATCTCAATATATAATATTGCAATTTTTATGCCGGAATGTCACCCACATATCTATCCAAAACACGTCAATAGAACTAATGCCCTTTTGTTTTATAACAACTTATTTATTTTTCATTTTAAATTTGATAAATAAATATAATATAAAAGGTTTTAATGCATAAGTGATATATTTATGAATGTATACACTACAGTACCAATGTCGTATCGATTTCGAAACACCGCTGGAGATAGCTAGTTCCACATGGTAGTGGTGCGTGGAAAGAAGTTTCTTGAAAAACTAATCCAAAATTGATTCTTGAAGAGTTAACCCACTATGGACTGTAATTAAGAAAGAGAATTTATAAATCAAGTATCAATACATGATAGTGAAACAATATGTATGAATTCGTCTGGTTTTTATATAATGCTCTGTTTATTTTTCAAGTGCAATTAATGTTAGATCTCTTTTATAATCCTATAAATCTCATTTCATTGCATATATAACATTAAAATTAGGTCGTATTTAGTTTTTCTATGGGATAGAATCACGAGCAGACGATGTCATCTGATGGAAAGCAATCAACGCGGCCCATAGACATCCGCAGCGCCATAGGCAGTGCGGAAGCGTTGTCGGCCTTTTAGGAAAGTGTCATTATGGGGGTGGAGGGGGATCCCCGGAACTCTAACGATCACCGGACGAAGCGCGGTAGCAGAGCTACCACTCAGACGCCAGTTTTCCGCGGGAGTGTGGTACTTCCCCGGCCCACAAATAATAAGTCATTTTTGACAAAGTATTAGTCTGCAGCGTGGCTATACCACTACAAAAAGTATTATTCTTTTCGTATCTAATGACAAAACCTTTGCGGGGAAACTTTTTCGACTTATAATTAATATTTATAATGTAACCTAAGTTTCGTTTGCAGTGAAAAAAATATAGGATTAGTTTTCAATCAATTTATATTTAAGTTGAGAACTTTTGTAATTAGCTATAGCATAAAATTTCCTTAGACGGCTTTGTGACGTCGAAGAGTAAAGTCGAATTAGTTTACTAAGTTAGTTTGCAAATATTTATTTTAATTTATTCAAGGCAAGTCGCGCCAGAAAACTGCCTACCTACCCCACCAGATTATAACCGATTCGATATTAGCTGGAATTCATAGCAAACTTAACTTTAATAAAATACTAAGCAAACCATTTTGTTGGAACCCTTTCACGATCATGAATTTAAATAAATTAAGATTAAGATCCGACCGTCCTGGGATCAGGTTCCCATATATATATATATATTATATATATATATATATATATATATATTAATGATCACTACAGTACCTCTGGTGAGGGGAGAAGAACCCGCGAAAGAAACTCCGCAGGTATTCTTTTAGATATTATTTAAATTAAAAAAAAATTCCCATCTTTTTACAACGCGGTAATGTTTGTAAATCAATCTCTATCGTCTCACAGAGAACTCTACACTTTTTTCCGTAGAGTCCGCCACACATGAGGATGCCTCGTGTCGAAGCGAAATACGTTGTTTGTGGTCATTTCTCGATGAGCAAATCTCTATACACTGCTTCGCAAACACATCTTAGCCAAGTAAGTTTGACTATCTTTTTTTTTAATTTAATTAAACAAACATATTAAAATGTAAGCGTAATAAAAGATGGACAGAACATTAACAGGAAATGAAAACCGAAAAGTCACTTTTCGGTTGTCTACCGTAGAGTCTACTACACCTGAAGATGCCTCGTGTTGGGGCGAAACACGTGTCGTTTACAAGATGGAAAAGTGATAATGTGTGTTTGCTGTTGTGTATAGTGCTTGGTGGGTGGAGAATTGATGGCCGATTTTCGGTAAGTTTTTGGTTTAAGTTCCAAATAAATCCACTAAACCCAACGGAAAAACACACATTATTAATTTTCTGTTATTGTTTTGCATGTCGCGGATCTTAGCTAAGTAAAACTTTTGACTGTCCATATAGTGATGTATTTCCGCAAAGTAACGCTTGACTCCATTAATAATATCCGATATCGTCAGATATTTTTTTACCGTATAAATAGCTAATCCCTAAATGTAGATGTAAAATGTATCGTGAGTGCAAAGCACCGACGTACCGATTCCTCGCCGATATCTCGACGCGGCCGGCTCGCCATTACTCTCTCGGTGCGGCGGGCATTTCCGCGCCGGCGTTGTTTAATTAAATGTTGGAGCGATAGCGATCGCTAGGATTGATGCTTCGGCCGCGATACCACCCCCCCACCACCACCACCGGCTGAAGCGGTGGTCACGCGACCCTACAATTCCACACGTACCTTATTTCTATTTGACAACCCTGATCCTGTAGTTGTCTAATTCATTTACAGTTAGCAGCGATAGATGGCGCTACTAACACACGATATGGTTTGCTTATTGAACTAGTGACATTATTGAGGTAAACGCAAAAATGAATTAATCAACTGCCATCATAGCGGATAAATCATTGGAAAAAAAGATCAAAAGCCACGGAGGGTCGTGGCTGGAGGACACACTACCATTAGAACCATAAACGGGAACGAATGGTCATCAAAACAAATTGGGAGAACTTGAAATTAGTTGTCACCGTTGTGGTGGACAACCTCTCACATAGCTGACAATAAAATTACACTTGGAGCGGGACAGACTCTATCTGTTTACATTTCGCGCTCATATCTCCAACTGAAATTACTTTTTAACTTATAAAAATATGAGATGAACGAAATGCTTTTGGTTTAAACGAATTCTTAAATGAAGCGTAAAAAACTTTACGATTTTCCATTTGAATCACAAAATCTTTTAACAGATAAATTTGTTTCGAAAGTTACGTATACTAATAACATTTATAAAATGACCGAAGTGTTTTCGGATATTATATTGGAAAAGGAGTAAGGGGAGTTGCGTCGCCCATACCACAAAGTCTGAAGACAAAAGTCTTCAACCAGTGTGTTCTGCCCATACTCTCTGACAGTCCGTCTGCTTTACAAGCTCAGAGTCGCTCAGCGAGCTATGGAGAGAGCTATGATCGGAGTGTCTCTGGTAGATATTATTCGGAATGGAGAAATCCGCCAGAGAAGCAAAGTTCTCACATAGTTTCTCGAATTAACAAACTGAAGTGGCAATGGACTAGCAGCAGCAGCAGCATCGCTGGAGCAGCTGACTGCTGCAGTGGACATCGCGTCTTGGTAAACGTAGTTTGTAATATGCATGCAACATAATGATTACCATGATCCTCAAATATGAGTGAGTGATTACAGAGAGAGTATTTTCTATTTCAATCACGATAAAAACGGCGTGCAAATAATGGCGGAAGCATAACGGATTGTAATACGACACTTGATTTGTTCCTGGCAATCACAATACGAATAATAGCGGTAGAGCCACGCTGCAGATGAATACTTTGTCAAGAATGGCATGTTATTTGTCTGTAGCTTGAATGGATCAGCTCGCTCGGGGAAGTACCACACCTCCGCAGAAAACCGGTGTCTGAGTGGTAGCTTAGTTAACGCACTTCGTACGGTGAGCGGCCTGAGTTCCGGAGGACCAACACCCTCCCCCTTCCACTCCCCCTACTCCACCCACTCCCTACTCCTCCCACTCCCCCTACTCCTCCCACTCCCCCTACTCCTCCCACTCCCTCTACTCCTCCCACTCCCCCTACTCCTTCCACTCCTATAATATTACTTTTCTTTAAGGTGGGCAACGCTACCGCACTGCCTGTGGCGCTGCAGATGTCTACAGGCGGCGGTGATCGCTTACCACCATGTAACCTGCATACTCGTTTGCCTGCTATGCTATAAGGAAAAAGGCAATCAAAGTGATTGGCACAGCTTTTCGTCATATATAGAAATGTAAATTTATTAATTGTTCTAAAGTTTTATATTTATATCTAGTACTTATACTAATTTCGTCGTGTATGCCATGATGTGGTAAAGGTAATATATGATTAATGGAGTCAGGCGTTACTTTGCGTAAATCCATCACTATGTGGACAATCAAAAGTTTTACCTGAAGATGCCTCATGTTGGGGCGAAAGGCGTGTCGTTTGCAAGGTGGAAAAGTGGTAGTGTGTGTTTGGTGTTGTGTATAGTGGTTGGTTGGTGGAGAGTTGCTGACGGCCGTTTTTTGGTAAGTTTTTGGTTTAAGTTCCATGTAAATCCACTTGATCCAGCAGGAAAACACACATTATTAATTTCCTTTTATTGTTTGCTTGTTGCGGATCCTAGCAAGTAAAACTTTTGACTGTCCAAAGGTGATATAAGTACGAATGAGTCATGCCTTCGATCCGGGAACACCCCAGTGAACGCAGCGCATCTTCAGGTCCGTATAATGAACTGATCGCACGGAAGCAAATTGAAATGTTCCGGAACACGCGACCGGCATACATCAAGCCGTCCCGCTCCAGCTGTCGGCAAGCACGGGCTGCAGGCTGCACACGTCACGCATGGGTTCAGTGCAACTTTTGTCTACGATCAATATATACATCATTATCATCATCATCGTGCGGCAGTCCCCTGCTGGACTGCCGACCTTTAAGGAAATGTCATTATGGGAGGGGGAGGGGAGAGGATTCTCCGAATTTCAGCCACTCACCGTACGAAGCGCGGTAGGTAAGCTACCACTCAGACGCCGGTTTTCTGCGGGAGTGTGGTATTTCCCCGGGCGAGCCGGCTCATTCAAAGCAATCAACGCCGCCTACAAACATCCGCAGTACCATAGGGAGTGCAGAAGCGTCGCCGGCCTTTAAGTAAACTGTCATCATTGAGGGAGGGGAGGGAGAGGAGGAAGGAGGAGGAATAAGGTTTGGGCCTCCAGAACTCAGCCGCTCACCCGACGAAGCCGGGCGAGCCGGCCCATTTATGCTACAGACAAATATTATGCCACTCTCGACAAAGTATTCGTCTGCTGCGTGGCTCTACTATAATTAATTTACATTTCCACAGATTGTAGTAGAAAACTGCGATTGAATCGCTCTGTGATAGACAGCCAGCCATCCAGGTGATAGAGGTGGAATCTATTTTTATTGCGCCTAGTGCAATGGTTTACTTTATCGACCCAAAAGACTTCAACATTATATTATTACGAATGCCGGCACAGGGATCATCCATATGGTTACAGATAATATAATGTGGTGTGAAAAGGGTTATTATTAACCTCAGTTAACGAGCGAGGCGTTGATGAAATGTTTTGTCGATGGTCACAATAGCAACAGTGATCGATGCCTCCGTGGTGTTGGAAGGCGCTCGCAGTGCCTCCAGTCACGCGAGCGCGTATTTAAAGTGATACGTGTTCCAAAGTGGAAACGTGTACAACTGGCGCGGGCGTACCACGCGCCGCACTGATTAATCGAACCTATACAAAGCTATAAAACATGCAACAACTTGATTTTTAAATCACTACATCGATATACATTACATTTTCAACTCATAAAAAGAAGAGAAGCGTCATAGGACGCTTGGTAGATGTGAAAGGTTGACGACGGCTCGATCTCTACCGTATGCTCACGGCCACGTGTGAGAGATCCTGTATAGAGTCGAGTGGAGGGGAGCCTAGCCGAACTTAGACGACGTCTGGGTCTATATTGTTACTCTCATACCCGGCGATAAGATGTTTCACATTAATAATGACATTCTAAATCATTTTCTACACTTGCACATAGATTACATAATAGAAGGCACTTCCTTCTTAAGCATAATCAAGAAGACAAAGGCGCATAGACTTCGTTACCTCAGTCACCTGGAGATGGGAGATGGTCGTGAGGTCCTCGCTGGTAGTCTTTTTAACGTGTGTAACGTGTGTGTCTCTCTCTCTCTCTCTCTCTATATATATATATATATATATATATATATATATATATATATATATATATATATATATATATATATATATATATATATATATATATATATATATATATATATATATGAGAGAGAGAGAGAGAGACGAATTAACTTCCAATTTGAAATATAATAGTTAAACAAAAGAAAATCTTGATAGTGGTACTTGATATAAACAAAATTAAACTTTGTTTGTAATAAATAACTTCTTACTAATTTCAGTTTGATACTCTTGAGACAGCCGCGGCCGTAAAATTTATAACAAGTAAGTGAATACATAAAATATCTTCAACGCAACACAAAGTTGGTCGAAAACACGTCAATCAGTTGGCGTCCCTCACTCACCAACAGTGGGACGTACGCAGGGGCGGTGGGTGGAGGGGGGAGGACAAGTTTGTTGTGGTGGCTCGTCCACGTCGAGCCAATTCGTCGTGACATCGGTCGCAAGTTCGATTAGTTACATCAACCCCTACAGGATCCGCACGTGGCTCGATGTCTAACCTGCCTCTGCATGATTTGACTTTGACGACGTACAGCTTGCGTCGTCTTAATCATGAGGTTTTATCCCACTAGCCTTTCGTCTGTATATCATCAGGATGCATAGTGTGCTGATGAGTTTGTTTTAATAATAATAATAGTTTATTATGTCATTGTGCCCATAGTGGTCTCTGTGAATGGACTTATCGGTAAAAATTTGGACGCCCATCTGTCCAAGTTAGGTTTAGGTAAGTGGGTTAAATTCAAAATTCAAAAAGCAGCCATATTGTGCACGGCTAGGATCGTGAGAAGGTTCCTTTCCTTGGATGCATAATCCTTCGTGTGCTTGGTTTATCCCGCCACGAAGGATTAATAACCCTAGTAATAATATTACTTTATATTAATAATATTGTTATTAAGAGAAAAATATGTAAATAAAGGAAAATAATAATAATAATTCTTTATCCAAGTGTAAGAAGATGAATAAAGACGTATAAAAGCTCTATCACATTGCCACTTATGGCGTACAAATTTCATTAATTATTACATACATAGAGATCTAAATACATAAGTTGTTTACGGTTACAAAGCATTAAATTATTAATAAACTGTTAAATTGTCATTAAAATTGTAATTGATTTATCAATTACATACATTCGATTTAACTTTTAAAGCAAAACGTCCTTAGTGTTATAAATATTGCCATCTATAACATATATGTTACGCCTGTTTCCCTTAGGGGTAGGCAGAGATCACAGAAGACCAAAGAAAGTGTGCCGGGATCGTAGCAGATGGTGGATCTGCTACGATCCCGGCATAAAAAAATATGTTAAATCACTTAAAAACAGTTAGTTTCATCGCTGTACAAAATATGTTATTGGTGGTAGAGTTGTACGACTCAGAACATTCGACGCAGTATTATTTTCGGATCCGAATATGCAATATTTTCTTTTTTACATGTGTGGCGTTTTCGCGTCGATATAATTCTGTGCGGTTTCCGTTCAAAAAGTACATAAAAACGACGGAAGCAGTACGTCGGGAGCGATTTCGGCCGACGTGAAACAGCGTCCGCATTTCGTGGCCTCTTTACGTCCGCCGCAATCGTTCCCGTTGAAAATATTGAGCGAGAAAGTGTTTTTATAGCCGATGGGGACGATAGAGGTAATATTATATAACCATCGACTCCTGCCCGCCTCCACGACGGCCTGGATGTGCTTGCCTAACGCCGAAATCTAACCGATAAATTCACCAACATCAAGCCTTGGATTATTCTCAATTTGATTCTCATTGTAATGCTTGTTACATACTACAGTTTCTTAATGATATTCCTTAAAACCGCGAAGAAAACATCCAATAAACTTCACACATCACTCAAAAGAAAACGAACTATGTCAAAAAAAGTCAAGTCAAAGTCAAGCAGTCATAAGGACTGCCGACAGAAGTAAAAACTTGAAACTGTATTGTGAAATTTCAAACTAATTGTTATATAAAAAATCAAAATTTTATAATGTTTAAATTAATATTATTAACACCAATTTGATTTTCATTAAGTATTATGGAGAATTTGAAAAGAAATTAGAAAAGTATGTCTACAGCTATACTCGTAGCTGATGATATATCTTAAGCAGTAGCGTACCCATCGATAATCAATAATTTTCGCGTGGTGTTCAATAAGACAAACAGACAGAAAATTCATTAAAGAATGATGAATGAATTCATTAAGAAATTAGTGAACAGTCAAAAGTTTTACTTAGCTAAGATCCGCGACAAGCAAAACAATAACAGAAAATTAATAATGTGTATTTTTCTGCTGGATGAAGTGATGATTTATTTGGAACTTAAATCAAAAACTTACCGAAAATCGGCCATCAATTCTCCACCCACCAACCACTATACACAACACCAAACACACATTATCACTTTTCCATCTTGTAAACGACACGTGTTTCTCCCCAACACGAGGCATCTTCAGGTATAGTAGACTCTTCGGACGGTAGACTTTTCCACTTTCCGATTGTCTTCCGTAGACACGGATCTTCGGTTGTCTTCTAGCTTATCGCGGATCTTAGCTAAGTAAAACTTTTGACTGTCCATATAGTGATGGATTTCCGCAAAGTAACGCCTGACTCCATTAATAATGATTTTTAGGTTTATTTACAAGAAAAATTTATTCATCTGTATGTAAACAATTACAACTCCAAGAGTAATGGGCATGCATTGCCTGCTCCCTTTCTTCTACAAATTCCACTAGTTTCGCTGACACAATAAAAATTACATCATCCGGTGATTGAAATCAGAATTCATAACTCGGCTGTTTTTTTAGGTTTACATCCACTTTTAATCAAATCGTGTTTGTACTGAAACAAAGAATTACAAACGATGTTAGACATGCCATCGTCGATGAGGGTGGGTGCTACGCTACTACGCTGCTACGGCGCTACGAGCTCGTAGCTACTACAACCATTAATCATAGAGGCATGTACACCTATCGCGTCGCCCGGCTCTCCAGAAATCGTTCCATTCATTAAAACCCTTATCCATTTTTCAAAGTAACAAAAGCATTGTCATTGAGAAAATGTTAGACAATAAATATGTTTGAATCATTGGTTTTCAAATTCAAATTCTTTGTTTATTTATCATTTGTTAAACGTCGGCTTGTTATCAATCAATTATGCTAATGTTAAGTTATATATATAGTTAGTAATTTAGATGTTCATGTGAATGGAGACAAAAAGTAAAACAAACTCCATAAAAACTCTTTCGTTCCTCACTTAAATATTTCCTTTAATTTCGAGACAGTATGACACAAAAATATTTTATTTTAATACTAACTTCTCTTGTTTTGGAAACAAGCGTATGACTTCAGAAATAAGGCTATGACATAAAAAATAAACATATGAATTCAAAAATAAGCTTAAGACTTAAAAAATAAGACTATAACTTAAAGACCTAACCTTAAAAATTAGCCTGTTACTTCGAAAATAAGCCTATAACTTCATAAATAAGCTTATGACTACAAAAAAAGCATATAATTTCAAAAATAAGAATATGACGTCAAAATTAAGCTTCAAAAATAAGATTTTTTAACAACCTATATATGTCCCACTACTGAGCATGGTCCTCTCCATTTCTAGAGGAACGGACGTTAACCTACCACGCTTGTGCAATGCGGATTGGCGGTGTTACCAGCCCGAAGTATGATTGACTTAAGTTTTCATTTCAGAATATAAATTCCCATCACGAACAAGCGTTTTATAAAGTAATAGCCATGTAAACAAGTCACGTAGAACCGATATAATTTAATAATTCATAAATAAAATTAAATTCGCCGAGGGTTTCCCTATTAAAGTACGGTGCGAAGCAATTCGGTAACTAACGAGAAACGAAATGGCCTGGTATTGGTAGACATCACCACTCCTACAGCGATACGGAATGGGACCATTGACGATTACAGCCAATTTGAGGTCGAGAGGGCCAGATTTTGCAAATGTATTCGCAAAAGACAACATTACAGGGGCCGAGTGAATGAGGGTAATGTCGAGAGGCGCCCACGATTACCGCGGAGCGGGGGGGGGGATAGTTGCGAGCAATTTTCGCTTAATGCGAAAACGATGTTCGCGTCGGGAGGCCAGGTCACGTCCGCTGCAACCGCTGTACACGATCACGCCGGCGCGGCGGCTCCAGCGCTTTTGATGCTTTTTGCACATTACGAACAATCGTTGAGCCGTTAGCTGTCAGGCTATTGAATTGTATGGTATTTTTAAATGATAACATTTGAGAGCCATGTCTGTAAAAACTATTTTTTTTATGAGATAGGAAACGAGCAGGTGTGTTAACTGATTGAAATTAAACATCCGCAGAATCATAGGCAGTGCAGAAGCGTTGCCGGCATTTAAGGAAACTTATGGGAAGAAGGGGGAGGAGGAGGGGGAAGGGGGATTGAGCTTCCGGAACTCAGCCGCTCACCGGACGAAGCGCGGTAGCTAAGCTACCATTCAGACGCCGGTTTTCTGCGGGAGTGTGGTACTTCCCCGGGCGAGCTGGCCCATTCATGCTACAGACAAATAATATGACGTTCTTGGCAAAGTATTCGACTGCAACGTGGTAATATATATATATATATATATATATATATATATATATATATATATATATATATACATATATACATATATATATATATATATATATATATATATATATATATATATATATATATATATATATATATATATATATATATATATATACATATATATATATATATATACGTAAACTTAAGCGTATAGTTTCCACTGAATACATAGAATTATAATGAGGGTAGTTTATGAGTACGATAAAGAAATACCCACAGTGAGAGGGATGGGGAAGGGCGAAGTCTCATTTTAGAAACATAATTGAATTAAATCCAGTAGTGGGTACATTCGTGCACGAGAAACTCAAGGCAGTGTTCTAAATATAGCATTCAACTTTACAGTTCTAATTATACCGTAGCTGACGCGTGGCTTCACGTAGCAGTCACACCGCACCGTCCACGTGTCGCATGAGTTTCCGCGCGGTGAGGACATAAATACGCAAGTTCATTACGTGATTTAATTTACATGTTTACTTTCCTTGTAAGACGGTTTAGTGCTGCTAATTTTAGCCTGAAGCTTACATAGGTGCATGTCAGCGGACAATTACAGGCTCGCGTGCACTGGGCGGCCCGGGTGCTAGCCGTTGGCGTTTTGCGTTCATATGAGCACATCGAACAAATGACGTCACCATCGCATGAACGACATCGCGACGATAACTTTAAAAATAGTGAGCGCCGCCGAGGGTTTGAGATTTACAGTCCGTCAGTCACGCGACCCGTAGGTTTCACGGCTGGTATTGTTCGTGCATTAGTTATTGGCTTTACATATAAGTGCTTTTTAAAATACTATCATGGCTATTTTATATGATTTTTTTTTGTATAACAGTATTTTTAGTTTTTATACATACATTTATTTAAGAAATTTACCTTGCGAATGTTGATGGAAGGGTCTGACCACGAAAAACATACCTTGACCAAATTGCTAAACGTTTTAAGAAAGGCCAGTTCAAGAGTACCCTCAACCGGCGGGCTTGCATGAGGAGAATAATGAGTGTGGAGGAAGCAAGGAAAGTATGCCGAGATCGTAGCAGATGGAGATCTGTGGTCTCTGCACTTCACTCATTATTCACTTCGTTAGAGTTTTAGTATACAGTCTTAAGATAGTCGTTTATGTTTAAAAATTATTATATATAATATTGCTAATTTTTAATTTTAGATCGGTAAAGATATGATACATTTAATTAGTAGCCTTTTTAAATAATAATGTGGACAGTTAGAATTTTTACTTAGCTAAGATACGTGACAAGCAAACAAAAACAGAAAAATAATAATGTGTGTTTTTATACTGGAAGAAGTGGATTTACGGGGAACTTAAACTAAATCTTACCGAAACAACGGCCGTCAGCAACTCTCCACCTCCCAACTATTATCAACAACACCAACATCAAACACACACTACCACTTTTCCACTTTGCACACGACACGTGTTTCGCCTCAACACAAGACATCATCAGGTATAATAGACTCTATGGAAGGCAATCGTTAAATGAAGTTAAGTTTGTTTGCTTGTTGCGGATCTTAGCTAAGTAACGCCTGACTCCACTAATCATCTTAATTAATTATATAGCAGATTACGAAATAAGTAATTTGGTGAGTTCAAGCTCTTTTACCCTCAAAACAGATCCATATGCTGGAGCCAGTGGCGCGACCGCAAAGTAAACAAAACGCGGGCGGACTTCAAAAGCCGTAAGCTTCGCTCACCACGCGACTGTGCCGCGCATCCTCGCCTGAAGTTATAATTAAAACTCTGCGGTTAGAAACGTAAAATGGGCCCCACATCTTGACACATTCGTTATAAGGATTTCTACGGACCTTACAGCGGCTTAGCATTAAGAAACAAAGAATTGAAATAGCTTAAATGTAGTTTTATCTATATATTCTCTTCATTGTTAAAAACACAAGACAGACTAATAAAATCTTTCTCTAATGTTTTTCTTAGTTTAAATGTGGCAAAAACAAAGGTTATGGTGATTTCAAGTAGACAACATCCGGACACGTGCACATCTCTTGATGGACACACACTCGAGGATGTAAATCAGTATAAGTATCTCGGTACGTGGTTAAATGAATCTTGGGAAAGTGCACAAGAAATAAAAACCCGCATTGTAATCGCTCGTAGCTCCTCCAACAAGATGAAACGTGTCCTATGTAATCGCAGCCTCAAACTTTCCTTGCGCATTAGAATGCTCCACTGTTACATCTGGCCCGTACTCTACACGGATGTACGGCTTGGACGCTTAAAGAAGACCTTAGTAAACGTATAGAAGCATTTGAATTGTGGGCATATAGACGAATACTATTAGCTGGATTCAAAGGGTGGCCAATGACGAAGTTTTCCGACAAGTCAAGCAATAACATGAACTTTTGCAGACAGTCAAAAATAGAAAAGTTGCTTCCCTGGATCATATTATGAGATATGACAGGTACAAGTTGCTGCAACTGATCATGATGGGAGAAACCGCGGGCTAAAGACAAGTTGGTCGATAAAGAAAGTCTTGGCTACGTAATATCTGGGAGTTGACCGAGATAGCGAGTGCTCCAAAACTGCTGCACCTCTCGAAGGAGGAGGAGGATTGTGTTTCTCCTACTATTTTAAACTCATCTTTCCATTTTAACATTAGCTGACGTCCTTTTCTTTTTCTCTTGTTCTTCAAGCGCAAAGGATTAGTTATAATGGAGTTATCCGTTTCGTTCGTTCTTCATTTTCCGTTAGTATATCATTACCATCATCATCGTAAAGGTTCAACCGCGGGTTGGCTTTGATGTGGATCCAGAACATTCTTCCAGTCCCATCTATTCTTCGTCCTCCAATTCGTCGCGCCGAGAGTTTTAAAGTCCTGTTTGACTCCGATCTTGTGACATGAGTTTTGGCCAGCCTCGGTTTCTTCGCCCGTCCGATTTCCCATTCTAATGACTGGATCTGACTATATTCATTTCTCTGGTTTGACCTAAATAAGTTCATTGCCAACATACATATAACTTAAATATATAAAACCTGTGATGTTATCCACACTCAACACTAAACGGTTCGGAACCCTTTCACTTTGCACGCGTAAAATTTTGCCTAAAACTCCGTCATCATTCGCAAACGTGACTTTCGAGATGTGGGAGTACACAGCCTCCGTAGAGGCCCGTGGCACTCTAAATATAATTCCTATTGTGAAATGTTTTTACAATTAGGGACCGAAAAGTTTCAAACAGTCATGTGCTCCGGAAATTTGTAATTGAGGTGAAGTTGTGCGTGTGCCTCGTATTTTGCCTTTTGTTGATCGTACAAAAGTTTACACAACAACTTTAATTATTTTGAAAAAAAAAAACAGGTTCACTTTCTTTTTAATAATAGTCTCGCCTCCCATGTTAATAATTTTCCCAGAAGTAATATTCAATTAATCTACGGCAACGTTCACTGAGATGATCCCAAAGCATCGACTTGTAAACACGTTTTAAAGAGAATTCACATTTTTTTTATGGACTAGGAAGGCAAACGAGCAGGCGTGTCACCTGATGGAAAGTAATCAACGCCGCCCGTAGAGAAACAAATGTGTAGTTTTGTTTTCAAACAAAAAACACGATGTGATGTGGTACTTCAACATCCAAGTATCTACAACCATTTGCCTGTTCACGTCAATAGTGTATAGATATAGAATATAGATGTCGCTCCATTGTCGCCATTTCATTCGGACATTGTTTATACCGCGGTGTCGTGACCTAGGAGTACGAGAGCAAATAAAATTAATTAGCAGCCTGGCACTAGCTTGTTATTGTAATTTGTCAGTTCTACAAACGTTAAGAACATTTTCGAAATAACAATGGGGCAGTTCATTAAAATAAACTCCTTTAAGTGAATTGTGTACGAAGGGCGAGATGAAATGTTCGATGTTCCACAACAGGCGCGCTTAGGTGAAACTGTGTCCGTCGATAATCCGGCGGCCGGAGTCTGCGAGAGGGCGAGCCGAGGTCGAATAACATCCAAGTATTTACTTGTGTGCTACTTTATTGTCAGCTCAGGATTCAGCAAGTTGGCAAATTCAATTATAATCTAATTCTCAGAACAGTCATTTCGCGGAGAGCCTTGTACAATTCGTTGGTCCTGCGAGCCGGCGGGCGGTCGGGATTTTGTTTCTTTCGTCCAATATTACTGTTTTACGGTCGGGTAGCCGCAGTGAACTCTGATTTCGTGTGCAAATAGCTACTGTTAGTTGACACTGAGAGGAATTCGATTATCGCTTACCCTTAGGAGAAATCATTTAATATGGCACAGTATCTTCTTATTTATTACCTTTGATTAATTTACCTTTGATGGCGACATT
This sequence comes from Baronia brevicornis, assembly GCA_031353405.1. Taxonomy (NCBI): domain Eukaryota; kingdom Metazoa; phylum Arthropoda; class Insecta; order Lepidoptera; family Papilionidae; genus Baronia; species Baronia brevicornis. The sequence goes on from JASFAT010004160.1 coordinate 19,110, forward strand.
CTTTTTCTTCTTCCATCTCTGTTCTCGTTATTTAGGGTCGAGTCTCGTCACTTTTCTTCATGTGAAGAGATAAATTTATTGGCTGTTTATATTTTAAAACCAGTACGGTACGGTAATCTGTGGCCTTAATATGAAAGGGCACCTTGCACTCGGTTTTTACTTCTTCCACCTGCTCTGCCTTACCGATACCCTCTATCTCCGCCTTCGCAGCTGTTGAAGTCTTCACCCGTATTCCTGGGTTTGGGACTTCGTCTTTATTCATTCAATTATTTTAAATATAAAAAGAATCCTTTGTTATTTGTGATTTTATATACTCGGAAACGGAACTAAACTAATAATATATAAAATAAAATTAACAAACACACGCGTTATAACGACTGTTGTGTGTACATGTTCGTTACAACGAGGACTATTATTATGCTCCCTTATCTCAACTCATTATATTTTTGGCGGTGAATAAATCCAATTTATTTCATAAAATTTAATTCACAATATCACATATGTACATTTTAAGATTTATTTATC